>CADEHL010001389.1:0-74459 GCA_902827135.1 Harpagifer antarcticus
GAAGTTTCTGGAAACCTGGCCGGACCCCCCACCCAGCCCACAGGTCAGCTGCTGCTACTCATCATGTCCTTGGGAATATGACTCTTTCATTTGCACAAGCAGGATTTATATTGTAAAAACTGACTATGAAAAAATAATAACCTTTTTTTCTCATGTACTTTAAGTAAAAAGTTTATTTTCATCCGTCATTTCCTTAATATTCATTTGCTATGGCTTTGTTTGTAATTGTCTAAAAATACATTAATCATAGTATTTATCATTATTTTAATCGCATGACACATTGTATTTTATTATATGTAATTATTAATATAATTATTACAAAGAGTTCAGACGTTCTCACGAATGCCCCTGCTGATTTGTGTTGTCAGGGTTTATGTATTCATTGTTTTGTTTTAAGAAATTATAACTTAAAAAGTTAAATGTTTTTAACAAATCACATTCTCTGACAATGCAATCTAGACAAAAAATTACATTAAGTTTTAAATGTTCTATTATAGTTAGATTTTAACTGATGTGGTTAAACATGATCAGCAAGACTTTATCAGTGTGATATAATGGACACTTTTTAATTGTATAATTATAAACATGGTGCTATACAGAATAACTGCTCTATATCTCATTCTATATTCATAATTATAATTATTATCTTTTGAGATCATCTTTCACTATTTTATTCAGAATGTGTTTGTTAGTGAGATTTATGCGAAACAATTATATTAACACGCAGATAAAGAAAATATCACATTTTAACATAAACTAAATACACTTATCATTATTACATGTTCTAATTTAGTTCAGGCAAGAGACACAAAGGCAACAGAGCGGTGAGAGGACCAGAAGACATCCCAGCACAACAAATATAAAAATAAATACAATTAAAATGTTATCTTATAATTAACTAAATTAATGAATACATAAGAAAATAATAATACAAATAATGTTTTTATGCAGGTTAACTTTAGGGAGTTATTATGTTGTTTAGTTCTTGCTTTTGAAACGGTGGCTTCAAAATGACCAAACACATAAATACAAAAATGAAAAGTGTTATTTAATTTAATAATTTTAATTTTTTAGGTTTTCACAACATAATTCTTTACGTTTTTCAAGTGTTTATAAAGCATGGTACCTCAATGTATATCTACAATGAACATGCAATGTGTGTTAGTTTAACTTTAGGGAGTTATATGCATTTTAGTTCTTGCTTTTTTTAACACTGTCAAATAAAACGGTGGCTTCAAAATGAGCACAAAGAAAGAAAGACATTTGTTTATCTATATTCGATAGGAAAGCAGTGTTTTCTGGTCCACCTTCTCCATCATTTCTCTGTTTAGAGTCACATTTTTACATTTTCACAACATAATTCTTTACCTTTTTCAAGTGGTGCTTACCTGTATATCTGTAATGACCATGCGATGTACGTGACCCCCCCTCACAGTGCAGATCCATGCAGCACACAGAGTGTACCCCACACTCACAGACGTGACCCTCCTAGCTGTTTCTGAAGCAGCGGATCCTGCACAGCTGCTCTGGATCTTTGGAGACTCAACGTCAGAGAGCACCGCCTCCAGGAACGTCACCAAGAGATACCGCACACCTGGCAGGTACAGATCAAGCATCTAAAATACAGTACATGCTTTATGTATGCATTACAAATAATCAGGGATCATCTGTGAACCAGAATAAAGGAAAGGAAATAGCTTTAAAACAATATTTCATTAAGACGATTTACATAAAACTGAAGGTATGAAGACAAGTGTGTATATTAATATTATTATATATTATTATTAATATGTTTCATTCATTTTCAGTGTATACATTTAATAATTATGTACCATTATTAGTGTGAAAAGGGTGAGCATAATAAGATGGCTTTAGTCTACAGTCAGTTTAAGTTTGCATTGGTTTGTCACTGTTTGAAAAGCAAACCAAAATAAAGTCAAAATAAACACAATAAAAAAACAACTAAAAATACAATAAAACAAATAAAAATATTAAAACAAAACAACTAACATAGACAGATATTTCCCCGAATAGCCCCTTTACCAGAATACAAGCTATAAGTAACATTCTTTCACCCCTCTCCCTTTAATGCAGGTATAATGTGGTCCTGTTTGAATGCAGGTATGATGTGTTTGTGGTCCTGTTTTAATGCAGGTATGGTGTGTTTGTGGTCCTGTTTTAATGCAGGTATGGTGTGTTTGTGGTCCTGTTTTAATGTAGGTATGATGTGTTTGTGGTCCTGTTTTAATGTAGGTATGATGTGTTTGTGGTCCTGTTTTAATGCAGGTATGGTGTGTTTGTGGTCCTGTTTTAATGCAGGTATGATGTGTTTGTGGTCCTGTTTTAATGTAGGTATGATGTGTTTGTGGTCCTGTTTTAATGCAGGTATGGTGTGTTTGTGGTCCTGTTTTAATGCAGGTATGGTGTGTTTGTGGTCCTGTTTTAATGTAGGTATGATGTGTTTGTGGTCCTGTTTTAATGCAGGTATGGTGTGTTTGTGGTCCTGTTTTAATGCAGGTATGATGTGTTTGTGGTCCTGTTTTAATGTAGGTATGATGTGTTTGTGGTCCTGTTTTAATGCAGGTATGGTGTGTTTGTGGTCCTGTTTTAATGCAGGTATGGTGTGTTTGTGGTCCTGTTTTAATGCAGGTATGGTGTGTTTGTGGTCCTGTTTTAATGCAGGTATGGTGTGTTTGTGGTCCTGTTTTAATGCAGGTATGGTGTGTTTGTGGTCCTGTTTTAATGCAGGTATGGTGTGTTTGTGGTCCTGTTTTAATGCAGGTATGGTGTGTTTGTGGTCCTGTTTTAATGTAGGTATGATGTGTTTGTGGTCCTGTTTTAACGTAGGTATGATGTGTTTGTGGTCCTGTTTTAATGCAGGTATGGTGTGTTTGTGGTCCTGTTTTAATGCAGGTATGGTGTGTTTGTGGTCCTGTTTTAATGCAGGTATGATGTGTTTGTGGTCCTGTTTTAATGCAGGTATGGTGTGTTTGTGGTCCTGTTTTAATGCAGGTATGATGTGTTTGTGGTCCTGTGGAGTGGCCGTTCCTCCGTCTCCTCGGATGTTTTCCCTCTGGAGGTGCAGAGCGCGGTGCGGCTCAACCGGCTGCTCCACCCGGCCTCCGTCCTGCAGAACCAGGCGCTGAGGCTCAGCTGCCGGGTCACTGCGGGGACAGACGTCTCCTTCCTCTGGAGCTTTGGAGACGGATCCTCCCGGCCGGGACTCAGCACCGAGCAGCACGTCTTCCACAGGTCAGATTAAGATAAGATAAATGAAGATGGACCTTTATTAATCCGCATGGGGAAATTCAGTAGTTCAAACAGCAACAGGGTAAGATTGAAAAGCAGGGCAGCACATCTTCCACAGGTCAGATCATCTCATGTTATTCAATATGAATGAGTTTTATTGTTAACGCATATAAGGTATCTCACAATGTGACCACCTTTATATTCTGGACACTGATATTCTTAGTCTGAACTGAACCGTTTCTGTGTTTATGACGGTTGAAAGTCCCTTCTTTCGAACTCCCTTCTTTCAAATAGGTGTACACATTTATTGGGATGATTTCTTAAATTACTCTTAGATAACAGCTTGTAAAAAATATACTAATTTAGGCAGCACGTCTTCCAGAGGTCAGATCAACTCATGTTATTTAAATGTATTTAGCTTCCTTGTTCTACATAATGTACACATATTTTATTCCATTCTATTGCATTGTAAATACTGCTATATTATATTTTACTATATTTTTTATTATTTTTAATGTTATTATAGTTTTCTTAAAATAGTTCTCTATCTGTGTTTTTTCAGTTTTGTTTTACTTTTATGTATGCCCCACGACATCAAGTCAAATTCCTCGTACGTCTCAACCTACCTGGTAATAAACCTGATTCTGATTCTGATTGAACTTTAACAGAATGTGCCCACCTCTGGAGACCGATAACTGAACCCTTTTCTGTGTTTATGACCTAAGGTTGAAAGTCCCTTCTTTCAAACAGGTGTAAGCATTTATTGGGATGATTTCTTAAATTACTCTTAAATGTGAAATCGGCTCATAAAAAATATCCTAACTTTGAAAGCCCCCCCCCATGGAATAAAAGCTTTTATGTTTTTCTTGAATGTATTTATAATTGTCTTGAGTTTCAATGTACCCATGTGCTCTAAACACAAGCGACAAAATAGGATGTGTAAGCAAGTAATGTAACATCACTGTTTTTCTTTTAAATGTACATTTATTTGTAATCAATTTGAGTCTCTTTGCAGATGAAAAATAATAGTTTGGAATAATCATCCTTTAGTTTCACCTTTTTAATGCTCCTTTATTCGTTTTTTGCAATAGCGTACAGTTGCTACATAAGCGCATGTATCAAAAGTAGGAAAGTAACCGGAAAAGTTGTTTTACTTCTTCTACGTTACATGTTACTTCTACAGTCGTGAATACACATTTAAAATCACACTTAGAAATTGGATCTTACATGCCTCTCTGGGCTTAAGTAGCTTTCTCACCTCAATCTCATTTAAACTCGATAAAGGAGTGCAGAGTTTTATTTCAGATTCAATTGGGATTGTTGACCTCCTTGTCTTCAAATACCTGTAATGATCAATCCTCTGAACAGTGTGTATTATTGCGTGTGGACATTGACAGAGTGTTTGTCCTCTCTCTCTCTCTCAGGACAGGAGAGTTCAGGGTGGAGGTGACAGTGTTTAATCTGGTCAGCTCTGCCTCTCTCAGCGCTCACATCTTTGTTGTGGACCGGCCCTGTCAGCCTCCTCCAGTGAAAAACATGGGACCTCTAAAACTACAGGTACATCTCACCAGCAGTAATATAACCTGTGTGTACTATGGTAAATGTTGGGAAAATACTGAATGCTCTGTATGTGATGACTGCTTGCATTCTGGAGAGGATCACAGATACATGGATCCTGAGATTGAAGCTCAAGCTGAAGTATTCAGGAAAAGTCAGAATTTTGAGATTTTGAGAAATTGAGAATTTTGAGAAAAAGTAAGAATGTTTTTGATTTTGAGAAAAAGTCAACATTTTGTCGAAAAAGTCAGATTTTTTTGATTTTCTGAAAAAAGCATTTTGAGAAAAAGTATTTTGTTCATGACAGGATGTATGATTACATAGAAGAACCGGTATTCCTCCATCTTGTGACTGGGTAACTCCCTCTCTTGGATATCAGCATGTGAAGGACACTGTTCAGGAACTAGTCTCTGTATGTGATGACTCCTTCCATTCTGGAGAGGATCACAGACACATGGATCCTGATTATTGAAGCTCAAGCCGGGGACAAGGGAGATTTTTCTAACAGTAAAGATAAACAGATAATTGAGGATATCCTCTCTCTTAAAGGTGCGGAGACATGAGGTCATCCGTCTGGGAGTGACCTATGAGACGGAGGTAGACTGTGACATTTCCAGAGGCCTTCACTACACCTGGAGCTTGTTGGACTCTGCAGGACGGGTTTTCTCTCTGCCTCTCGTAGACACGCAAAGACAGAAACTCAAACTGCCCAGTCTCCTGCTGAACTACGACACTTACACTGCTATAGCCAGGGTAAGTAACGGGGAAAACTGTCACACACTGACATTTAAACTGAGACCTGTGACCCCTGATGTCCCTCTCTTCAAAGGTCTCCAAAAATGTATGTTCCGATATGTTTTTTACTTGTAACCAAATACATTTTCATCCAAGGTCTTCACAGGCAGGACATTTGGATGGATGGGTCGATCAAATGAATTAACCTCCATAAGTTAGACAAACTTAAAACGCACACATATTAAGTAACACGTTTATTTTTTCAAACCAAAACTAAGGTGTTCTCCTAAACCTAACCAAGCAGTTTTACTTTAATGCAAAATAATGTGTGTACAACTACGACCTTGATCCAGAATCAAATGATAATTCAGCAAAACATATTTGAGAATGCAGAATTTCTGTATGGAAACGTACTTTTATATCAGACTGATTTGCCTGAATTGACAGAATTGAGATGCTGTCATTGCCCTGCAGGTCCAGGTGGTCGGCAGTGTGGTGTACAGTAACTACAGCGTGAAGGTGCAGGTGATGCCGAGCCCTCCTGTGGCCTTCATCCAGGGCGGCACCAACATCTTCATCAACAACAAGAACAACACCGTGGTGATGCTGGACGGCACGAAATCTCACGACCCAGACTTCCCCATGAACCCCGTCAGGTACAGAAACAGAGAGGTCAACTTTAAAGGTCACCTATTATGCAAAATCCACTTGTTCATGTCTCTTCTACATCACCACGTGTCCCCTCTTCTCCATGTCTCTTCTACATCAACATGTGTCCCCTCTTCTTCATGTCTCTTCGACATCAACATGTGTCCCCTCTTCTTCATGTCTCTTCTACATCACCACGTGTCCCCTCTTCTTCATGTCTCTTCTACATCAACATGTGTCCCCTCTTCTTCATGTCTCTTCTACATCACCACGTGTCCCCTCTTCTTCATGTCTCTTCTACATCACCACGTGTCCCCTCTTCTTCATGTCTCTTCGACATCAACATGTGTCCCCTCTTCTTCATGTCTCCTCTACATCAACATGTGTCCCCTCTTCTTCATGTCTCCTCTACATCAACATGTGTCCCCTCTTCTTCATGTCTCTTCTACATCACCACGTGTCCCCTCTTCTTCATGTCTCTTCGACATCAACATGTGTCCCCTCTTCTTCATGTCTCCTCTACATCAACATGTGTCCCCTCTTCTTCATGTCTCTTCTACATCAACATATGTCCCCTCTTCTTCATGTCTCCTCTACATCAACATGTGTCCCCTCTTCTTCATGTCTCTTCTACATCAACATGTGTCCCCTCTTCTTCATGTCTCCTCTACATCAACATGTGTCCCCTCTTCTTCATGTCTCTTCTACATCAACATGTGTCCCCTCTTCTTCATGTCTCTTCTACATCAACATGTGTCCCCTCTTCTTCATATCTCTTCTACATCAACATGTGTCCCCTCTTCTTCATGTCTCTTCTACATCAACATATGTCCCCTCTTCTTCATGTCTCCTCTACATAAACATGTGTCCCCTCTTCTTCATGTCTCTTCTACATCAACATATGTCCCCTCTTCTTCATGTCTCCTCTACATCAACATGTGTCCCCTCTTCTTCATGTCTCTTCTACATCAACATGTGTCCCCTCTTCTTCATGTCTCCTCTACATCAACATGTGTCCCCTCTTCTTCATGTCTCTTCTACATCAACATGTGTCCCCTCTTCTTCATGTCTCTTCTACATCAACATGTGTCCCCTCTTCTTCATGTCTCTTCTACATCAACATGTGTCCCCTCTTCTCCACGTCTCTTCTACATCAACATGTGTCCCCTCTTCTTCACGTCTCTTCTACATCAACATGTGTCCCCTCTTCTTCACGTCTCTTCTACATCAACATGTGTCCCCTCTTCTTCATGTCTCCTCTACATCAACATGTGTCCCCTCTTCTTCATGTCTCTTCTACATCAACATGTGTCCCATCTTCTTCATATCTCTTCTACATCAACATGTGTCCCCTCTTCTTCATGTCTCTTCTACATCAGCATGTGTCCCCTCTTCTTCATGTCTCTTCTACATCAACATGTGTCCCCTCTTCTTCATGTCTCTTCTACATCAACATGTGTCCCCTCTTCTTCATGTCTCTTCTACATCAACATGTGTCCCCTCTTCTTCATGTCTCCTCTACATCAACATGTGTCCCCTCTTCTTCATGTCTCTTCTACATCAACATGTGTCCCCTCTTCTTCATGTTTCTTCTACATCAACATGTGTCCCCTCTTCTTCATGTCTCTTCTACATCAACATGTGTCCCCTCTGTGGAAAGAGACTCTGAAAGTTTCAGGAACAAAGATTCTCTCTCTTTTTGATCCATTTCTATAAAAACCTGTCTGAAAATGAGCTGATCAGATTTTGGCCACTTTATGATGTCATAACGAGTTGTTGGCTTGTGTAATCATTAGCCAATCAGCAACCAAGGTACACCCCCCCCCTCTTATCACCTGAATCTCCTCCTAGAGCACCATTGAGTTCTTTGTAACCAAATGTCTCTCAGAGGGGCGTGGGGAGGGGCTCCTTATTTTCATCTAAAGTAACAGACAGAGAATCAGCACTTTGGAAACAGGGCTGAAACAGAGGGGATTATGGGTAATGCTGCAATGATCTGTTTGGTGTTTGGAGCCAAACACTTCAGAGACATGTTTTGTATATATCTGAGACCTGTGATATATTGATGAAAAACAGTATAATAGGGACCTTAAAGCTTTGACGTGTCCCTGAAAGACATACTACTTCATAAACACAGTGTCTTGTTTTTTCTCCACAGCTTCAGTTGGACATGTAAACCAGTCAGCTCCCTCCCCAGCTCCTGTTTCCATGACGATGTTCCCACTTCCTCCTCAGTGCTCGTATTTCCTTCTGGTTTCCTAAAACACAACTTTGACCAGTTCCAGTTCACGCTCACCGTGCAAAGCGGCGAGCGCTCGGCTTCATCAGAGGTCTTCCTCACGTTCACACCAAACGTCATCGGGTAAGAGTCTTAAAAAAAGTGTATAGAACATTTTTAGAACACACACAACACAGACTAAAACCCAGGCTGTGGTATATGCTCATTATATCACAGCTAAGGGGCGTGGTTCGGCCCGACGCGAAGCTTGGCAACTAACCCCCTTAGCTGCCAAATAACTGGCAACTGAATGTGTTTCCTGTTTGATGTCTATGTCTGGACCGTTGCGTAAAAAGTAACTACAAGTAAGTAACTACAATTCTACCCATGATATACGCTCATTATATCACGGCTAAGAACCAATCAGATTGCTTGATTTGACCTGTCCGTTTTATAAATATATATATGTCATTAATAACTGTGCAATATATACCTGGCTGCTAAATATGTGTATTTTGTAAATTGTGTAATTTTTATTATTATTTTTGTATCTTTAACATTTTTGTATGCATGCTTCTTAGGTAGCATTAAGCTGTCTTTGGCTCTTTGTAACAATCTAAATGTCCCCTCTGTGAGACTAATGAAGGTATTCTGATTCTGATTTGATAAATATCTGGTATTGTTTCTGACTGTTTCCACCCAGGACAGTGCCAGTTTCCTGCCCTCAGTGCCATGAAGAGAAGCTGAACTGGGATCAGCCTTTCTCCGTCAGCGCTGTGTGTGAAGGCTGTGATACTTCCACAAAAAACATCCAGTACACCTGGAGCCTGTTCTTAGTCAATGCATCATCCAAACCGGCCATAGAAGGTAAGATATGAAGCATTGGGACATGTGAGCAGCAGAAATATAATTTGCATGTCAAATAAACTCTCTTTTCTTTTCTATTTTATTTTAGTCCCGTTTTGCTTCACGGTGGATCTCAGTGCTCCGTCAAACATCCTGGAGGGTCCTTCTTCCCCGAGGACCTCAACCCAGCCCACACACACTGTCAATACCTCTGATACGCAGAGTGAAGCAGGTAGGACCCAAACGCAGATAACACTGATAATACCTTTATTTCAAGGGCTCTTATCTTAACATATACATGGACAAACAAAACACTCCACGGTGAACTCCGTCACAAACAAAAGAAGCACCAACACTGAACACAGGACGAGACAAGACTAAATACAGGGAGGGATAATCACAAGACGAGAAACAGCCGGGCAGGGGAGGAGAAACACAAGGGCCACAGGTGAACACAATCAGATAACGAGACACACCAGGGAAACTAACGACAGGAGGAAAAACACAGGGAAAAGGACCAGACAATAACCCAGGAGGAAAACATGACAGAGAGAACAGCAAAAACACCCAAACCTAGACATAGACAGAACCCCCCCCTCAAGGGACGGATCCCAGACGTCCCCAAAAAAAACAAAAGTCCAAAACCTCAAGCAGGGTGGGTGGAGGGGGTCCGGAGGACGGGACTAAGCTGACCGCCCAGGAGCACAGTAGAGGACCAGGAAGGGATCTCGGGCGGACGGCCCGGGGGCAAGGCAGAAGCCGAGAAGGGGGACTCGGGCGGACGGCCCGGGGGCAAGGCAGAAGCCGAGAAGGGGGACTCGGGCGGACGGCCCGGGGACAAGGCAGAGTCCAAGGTGGGGCGAAGACCACAGCGGGCGAACTCAGGAGGCCGAGCATGAGGGCGAAGGCAGCGGCAGGAAGAGTCAGGGGGCCGGGCTCGAGGACGAGGGCAGCGGCAGGAAGAGTCAGGGGGCCGGGCCCGCGGGCGAAGACCGCGGCTCACAGAGGGTCGGGATCGAGGGCGAAGACCAGACAGCTCCGGAGGCCGGGCAGGACCCGGTGTCGGCCGGACAGGAACCGGAGCCGGCGGGACAGGCTTCGGCAGGATCCCCCACGGAAGAGGACCAGGAGTTGGCAGGTCCCCCAGCAGGAGAGTGGTTGGCGGGACCTCCAACGAGACAGGACAAAAGGTTGGCAGGACCCCCGGCAGGAGAGTAGTCGGCGGGGCCTCCAACGGGACAGGACACAGGGTTGGCAGGACCCCCGGCAGGAGAGTTGTCGGCGGGGCCTCCAACAGCACAGGACATAGGATTGGCAGGACCCCCGGCAGGAGAGTAGTCGGCGGGACCTCCAACGGGACAGGACATGGGGTTGGCAGGACCCCCGGCAGGAGAGTAGTTGGCGGGGCCTCCAACGGGACAGGACATAGGGTTGGCAGGACCCCCGGCAGGAGAGTAGTCGGCGGGACCTCCAACGGGACAGGACAAAGGGTTGGCAGGACCCCCAGCGGAACCTCCAACGGCACAGGACACAGGGTTGGCAGGACCCCCGGCAGGAGAGTAGACGGCGGGACCTCCAACGGGACAGGACATGGGGTTGGCAGGACCCCCGGCAGGAGAGTAGTCGGCGGGGCCTCCAACGAGACAGGACAAAGGGTTGGCAGGACCCCCGGCAGGAGAGTAGTCGGCGGGGCCTCCAACGAGACAGGACAAAGGGTTGGCAGGACCCCCGGCAGGAGAGTAGTCGGCGGGGCCTCCAACGAGACAGGACAAAGGGTTGGCAGGACCTCCGGCAGGAGAGTAGACGGCGGGACCTCCAACGGGACAGGACATGGGGTTGGCAGGACCCCCGGCAGGAGAATAGTCGGCGGGGCCTCCAACGAGACAGGACAAAGGGTTGGCAGGACCCCCGGCAGGAGAGTAGTCGGCGGGACCTCCAACGAGACAGGACAAAGGGTTGGCAGGACCTCCGGCAGGAGAGTAGACGGCGGGACCTCCAACGGGACAGGACATGGGGTTGGCAGGACCCCCGGCAGGAGAGTAGTCGGCGGGGCCTCCAACGAGACAGGACAAAGGGTTGGCAGGACCTCCGGCAGGAGAGTAGACGGCGGGACCTCCAACGGGACAGGACATGGGGTTGGCAGGACCCCCGGCAGGAGAGTAGTCGGCGGGGCCTCCAACGAGGACAGGACAAAGGGTTGGCAGGACCCCCGGCAGGAGAGTAGACGGCGGGACCTCCAACGGGACAGGACATGGGGTTGGCAGGACCCCCAGCGGAACCTCCAACGGTACAGGACATGGGGTTGGCAGGACCCCCGGCAGAAGACTAGTCTGCGGGACCTCCAACGGCACATGAGTAGGGGCTTGAGTGGGGACTCGAGAGAGGGCTTGAGAGGGAACTCGAGAGGAAACTGGAGAGTTGACTTGAGAGGTGACTCGAGAGGACACTGGAGAGTTGACTTGAGAGGTGACTCGAGAGGACACTGGAGAGTTGACTTGAGAGGTGACTCGAGAGGGGACTCGAGAAGGAACTCGAGAGGTGACTCGAGAGGGGACCTGAGAGGGGACTCGAGAGGGAACTCGAGAGGAGACTCGAGAGGGAACTCGAGAGGAGACTCGAGAGGTAACTCGAGAGGGGACTCGGGTAGGAACTTGAGAGGTGACTTGAGAGGGGACTCGAGAAAAGACTCGAGAGGGGACCCGAGAGGGAACTCGAGAGGGGACCCGAGAGGGAACTCGAGAGGAGACTGGAGAGGGAACTCGAGAGGAGACTAGAGAGGGAATTCGAGAGGGGACCTGAGAGGGGACTTGAGAGGGAACTCGAGAGGAGACCTGAGGGGAAACTTGAGAGGGGACTCGGGTAGGAACTTGAGAGGTGACTTGAGAGGGGACTCGAGAAAAGACTCGAGAGGGGACCCGAGAGGGAACTCGAGAGGAGACTAGAGAGGGAATTCGAGAGGGGACTAGAGAGGGAATTCGAGAGGGGACTAGAGAGGGAATTCGAGAGGGGACTCCGGTAGGAACTTGAGAGGGGACTTGAGAAGTGTCTGGAGGGGAGACTTGAGAGAGTTGGTTCGCCAACAGAACACGGGGTGCTGGAGTCGGCCGGTATGCTGACAGGACTCGAGGAGCTGGTGTTGGCTGGGGAGCCAACAAGAGACGAGGTGCTGGAGTCGGGGCCATGACTGATGGGGCTGGTACTTGAGCCGGAACTATGGCTGGAACTGGGGCCGGAACCATGGCTGCTGGGGCCAGAACTGGGGCTGGAACCCTGGCTGTTGGGCGCGGAGCGGAAGCCTGGACCCTGGCTGTGTAAGACAGGTAATGGAGTATGGAATTAAAGCTGCGTGGGCCGGTACTGGAGCATGAAGCCATGGCTGCTGGGGCCTGTACTGGGGCTGGAATCATGGCTGCTGGGGCCAGAACTGGGGCCGGAACCATCGCTGTGTGGGCCGGTTCTGTAGCCGGAACCATGGCTGCTGGGGCTCGGGCTAACCTGGCCTTGCGACGACTCCTCTTAGCAGCCGCCTGAATACTCCGTGGACCTCCATAAGCCAGACGAGTTCCGTAATACAACTCCTGGACAGGAGCAGGAACTGGGGCAGAAGCACGGGTTGACTTCAGGCGGAACCCACCAAGGCGTATGGTGCCAGGTTGGGAATTGGGAGACATGGAGTTAGCATGCCTGGGGCTAGCAGGCAGGGGATAACACACCGAGAGGAAATCCAAAATCCAGCCAGGTAAGAATTTCACCAAGCCTGGCTTCTCCTTAGCCATCTGGCGAGCCTCTGCCAGAGCTGCCTCTCGCTGCTGAACCCCGGACGCTCCCCTCCATTCACCATAGCTGCAAGCCAGCAAGTAGGTGAATGAAAGCAGCTCCCTTTCAAAAGGATCATCTGCTGGGTCCATATTTGGTTGGTGCTTTCTGATACGCAGAGTGAAGCAGGTAGGACCCAAACGCAGATAACACTGATAATACCTTTATTTCAAGGGCTCTTATCTTAACATATACATGGACAAACAAAACACTCCACGGTGAACTCCGTCACAAACAAAAGAAGCACCAACACTGAACACAGGACGAGACAAGACTAAATACAGGGAGGGATAATCACAAGACGAGAAACAGCCGGGCAGGGGAGGAGAAACACAAGGGCCACAGGTGAACACAATCAGATAACGAGACACACCAGGGAAACTAACGACAGGAGGAAAAACACAGGGAAAAGGACCAGACAATAACCCAGGAGGAAAACATGACAGAGAGAACAGCAAAAACACCCAAACCTAGACATAGAACTGTGACATGACATGATAATCGTGACAACCTCCACCACCGCCTCTCTGAGGGAGAATGTCTCTATATTCATAGACAACAAGCTGAATCTAAATGGGACAACTAGCGGAGAAGAGTTATCTGACGACAACAGAAAGAAGTCAGGTATGTCCGGTGTGTAATTACATGTCTTCTAAAACCAGATCATGAGAAGAAAAGCATGTCATTAAACGTTCCTGTTTTCTTTCACAGAGCCCTCGGCCATCTCCTCTCTCAACATGAGAACATCAGGATCAGGTTAGCCATGCTCTCAGCGCAGAAAACAACAACGTAAAAGCATTTAAGACGCGGGCATCAATAGGGGAAATCAATTAGAAGTAATGCACAAGGTTAAAGTAAAAAGAATGAATTATTTAACAGCTTGTTCCTCTTTGTGTCCAGGAGAGGAGCCTTTTTATCACCCTCTGGGGGAGTTTGACCCTCCAAAGCCTTTGTACTCCTCCACTGAATACCCGCCTCTTGACAACAGTGGCGTCCTTTATTCAGACCACTTTACCCAGAGCGGTGTTATCACTGAACTCCCAGTGGATCCGGACTCTTCTGCTGACTGGGAGTTTCCTTTTCCTCTCCTGGAGAGTGAGGATGTGGGAGATCGACCATGTGAGACACAACTCTGAGAAACCTCTCTGGTCTGCCAGTCCCACAAAATCAAAGGAGTTGTTCTTTGAATGATACAATTAAAAGTGTTTCAGTAATAATTGCTGATCAGACCTCTGTTTAGGTGAAGCTAAAGTTACAGTGTAGTTATGTCGATGAAAAGCTTAGGTCCCAGACTCCTCCAACAGTGCAACACAATAAACGGATCAAATAGTACAAGTAAATACAATAACATAGAATATAAGTAGTGCCATAAGAGTCTATATACAAGTGATACATCATTTGTAAATGGCAATTTAGCTATGCTGAGAATCATGTGTAATATCTGCGATGTCTGTCCATACGTTCAGTGTTTAACTTTATTATGCATTAAATCTAATCCTACAACAGATCCAGATTACGATGTTCCTGTGATGGAGGCAGAGGAAGGAGACCCGGGGATTTCAGCAGGAAGACCCTCAGGTGCAGTGTGTGTGTGTGTGTGTGTGTGTGTGTGTGTGTGTGCGCGCGTGTGTGTGTGTGTGTGTGTGTGTGTGTGTGTGTGTGGCCTAGCATTACTATACCTGTGGGGACCTACATCTGTTTACACAGTCACGTGTGGGGACTCGCCTCCTTTATGGGGACAAATTGGAGGTCCCCATGAGGGGAATCATTAATTTTAGGGTTAAGACTTGGTTAGGTTTAGGATTAGGGTAAGGTTAAGGGTTAGCCATGTGTTGGTTATGGTTAACCAGACCATAAGTCTCCAGGAAATGCATGTAAGTCAATGTCCCCTGAAGTGATGTGTGTGTGTGTGTGTGTGTATTAAAATCACTAAATATATGCTGTAACTATTTTGCTCTAGGCAACTCAAGGGCTCAGGTAATGTGATTACTGTATGAATAATGGTCCAAAATAACATAAAATGCATAGGGTTTAGTAACATACTTTCGTTGCCGGCCGGCCGATACATGCCGCGCATTAAGTGGGCCTGTCTGTCAATTAATCCCCGGGCCACTTTTTCCCCCCAGTCTGTGTGTGTGTGTGTGTGTGTGTGTGTGTGTGTGTGTGTGTGTGTGTGTGTGTGTGTGTGTGTGTGTGTGTGTGTGTGTGTGTGTGTGTGTGTGTGTGTGTGTGTGTGTGTGTGTGTGTGTGTGTGTGTGTGTGTGTGTGTGTGTGGTGTGTGTGTGGTGTGTGTGTGTGTGTGTGTGTGTGTGTGTGTGTGTGTGTGTGTGTGTGTGTGTGTGTGTGTGTGTGTGTGTGTGTGTGTGTGTGTGTGTGTGTGTGTGTGTGTGTGTGTGTGTGTGTGTGTGTGTGTGTGTGTGTGTGTGTGTGTGTGTGTGTGTGTGTTGGCGGTTTTGTGTTAATCCCATGTAAATTCCTAGGTGTGGACGGAGAGAGCTTCGGTCCAGGAGATGATTCAGAGTTTGATCTCGCGTCACATGAAGAGGAAGGGAGTAATCTGGTAGACTCCGGTCCCTCTGTAGTGAAACAGGAGCCAATCCTGCTCGATTTACCTCGACATCCCGTAGACCGAGGCCTTTTTGAGTCCTACACCTACACAGGTTAGTTTTTCAGTAAACTCTCCGACATATTTCCCCTTCTTTACCCACCTGTCTCAGGCTTCAATCTTTCTCTGTTTTATTTCAGGAGTTTCCGCCCCTTTGCTCAGCTTGAGACCCTTCAGCCTGGCCCCTGGGAGCAGATACATGTTGGAGGTCACTGCTAGTAGGTTTCACAATAAAACTGACTTTTCTTTCCAAAAAGTGTTATTATTATCCCTGTTCTTGGACTGCGATCTGTTTCTTAACACATGAGCACTTCAGAAATCTTAATACCTAGGAAGTCATGGATGAGGCTTAATGTTATTATGCTTATTTCTTGATTTTAGTGATTTTTACCATTTGATTTCATGGTTCCTGCAAACTACTTTTGAATTGAATTTGACGGTTAGAAAATTAAGGCCTTTACATTTTCTTGAATATGAATGGGTGATTAAAAGTGCTTAAATGTATATATGTTATGCAATACTATACATATATGTTGTTTTTACTATTTTTTGAGCTTCTGTAAAGTTAGCTAGTTCTCATTATAAAATTACAATTAATCAATTAAATCAAACTCTCAAACTATGCCATGTTTGGTCTTGAATCTGAGTAATTTAGTCCTTAAAAAGCTGCCAAATTTGAAATAAGGTGTGATTTTGACTTCACACAGAGTAAAATAAGTAAAAAAATATCACTTTAACCGCAGAATTCTCCTGTAAATGTAATGCATAATAACTGATTGTTGTCTTTAAACAACACTGACATCATCAGTCGGTTATTAGCCCATCTTTTTATTTTCTTGAAGCAAATTGAAGGGATGGATTTTAATACAAATGTGTGATTGTTATTTTTCGTACTCAGAATCTCGTAGTAGTGCACTTGGCCGGACTCAGCTGTTCTTCAAAACCAACCCTGCTCCAAAAGGCGTGGCGTGCCAGGTTCAGCCAATCAGAGGAGTGGAGCTCTACACACACTTCAGCATCTTCTGCACCTCGGGGAAACAGGTATATCCTGTCTAATCTTTTTTTACACAGAAACAGTTTTTTTTTTTTAAAGCAAAGTAAATTAGACACCTGTTTAACCCCCATATGTATAGAACAGGGGTGGCCAACCAGTCAGAGGTTAAGAGCCACATTTTCTCCATGTTACTGCAAAGAGCCACATCAAACACGCAGTCACTGATGCCGCTTGTTTCAGTTTTTTGTTTTCTGGAGACAAGATTTCAACCACGTCACTGATGCATCTTTGTGGCATTGGGATATATATTAAATCCTCTGGAGCAGAGAGAGGAGCTGTGGATTATTGTTATTGTTTAATGCATCAGTGTTTCTTAGGGTCAAAAACACTAAACTCACAACTTAAAATTAAAGCGTTTAGTCTTTTTAATAAAAGAGCACATGTTCTATGTGAAAAGTGACAGTAGTTATAGATTATTTGCAATTTGGTGCTATATATATATTTTAAAAACAAAATTATATATATTTTTTAAACACCTTGAATTTCAGGGGGGTCGCGGGGCACCGTTGGCGGGACGCAGCGCCCCTCCAAGACAATGGGAGTGTTTAATCAACGATAGGTTTCCCCCCCCCCCCAAAGGTGATTGGTTCACTGCATCGCAGGTATTATTGTGATTGGCTCTTGGGCCACATCAAAATTAGACGCGCTGTCATCCTCTCATACTGACACCTGACACCACACATACACACGTAGGGAGAGCCGGGACGAAAGTAACGGAGCGATTTTATCCGAGCCCAAACAACTTTGACCGGCCAAATTACGTCAGAATGATCAGCATTCAATACTTAACAGACCTACTAAATATCAGGTTTAACTGTCAGGAGTAGCTAGTGTTGTCACGATACCAACATTTTAATTTTGATACCAAGTCAAGAATTGCGATTCAGATTCTTTTTCGATACTTTTCTTAAAAAAAGGGAAAAAGTCTTAAATGTAATTATTGTGCTTTATTTCACACCAGAACCAGAACACAAACTTTTAAACAATGAGAACAATAAATAAAATAAATGACAAGAATTCGTATTAAATCAAATTAATACATTTCTTACAGACAGGCCTCGTGGTGTCCGTAGGCTTGCCCTCACTGTCAGAGATATAGCTCAAATACATCCAAATGTAGCTTCTGGAGTCTTTTTTGTCAACAAGCCGAGGCGCAACGGCAGTTGCACTCTCACTTGCAGCCATGCTTCTCGTTTTCTCACATGCTCTGGCAGCTAGCGCGTGCACGAGAGAGGGGAGGGACTTAGAGCGTGCTTGAGAGGGGCAGGACTGCAGGCACCGCAGGGAGTGGAAGCAGAGCGCTGAACACACACGGCTCTTAGTAAAACGGCGCTTTCTCACCGGAGTACTTTTCCCCGTCATTCTTAAAGTACCGATACTAATGAAACGGAGGAATCGTAACGTTTTTAACGGCAGGGTATTGCGGTACCTTTCAAGTATCGGTACACCGTGCAACACTTGTCAGGAGTCAGTGTCTCTCCCCCAAACTCACACAATTCGATATGAACTGAAGAGCCGCATGAAACTAGGCAAAGAGCCGCATGCGGCTCGAGAGCCGCGGGTTGGCCACCCCTGGTATAGAAGGTCTCAGGCTTTCTCTTTATAGCATAGTTCTATTTAATCACTCCTGTTTTGACTTATTTGCTGTTCCCTACTTGTTTTCACTCGTGTGTGTGTTTATGCGTGTGTGTGTGTGTGTGTGTGTGTGTGTGTGTGTCTGTGTGTAGGATTTATTGTATGAGTACAGCATCAGTGTAGGAGATGGGCCTCGGAGGACGCTCTATGCAGGCAGAGACTTCCAGTACTACTTCAGCCTGCCCTCTGGGGACCCCGCTGATCAATACAAAGGTACAAATCGATCACATGTACTTTGATTGATATCTTTTATAGTATATTACATTACATTTCATTTAGTGACATATTAAACATGTTAGCTGTTAAACATGGTTTTCTTTCTTTTAATTAATTATTTTGTGTGTTTTGTATTTCTTCTCAATGTATTGTGTTTTCTCTGTTTGATCCTGTAAAGCACTTTGAATTGCATTACTGTATGAATTCTGCTATACAAATAAATTGCCTTGCCTCGCCTATCCAAAGCGACTTACAATAAGTGCATACAACCATGCAGAAAGAAACTCAGAGCAAGAATCCTGCAGGTACATTTCCTGTCTATAAGCCCGACCAGACTCAATGCTACTGCAGCAACAGCTTCACTTAAAGCCAAAGCCTTTGTAAGCGCTACGTACAGAAGATGTTTTTAATAATTGTTTAGCAAAGATGCAGTCTTAACAAGTGAGTGTTCAGTCTGCAACAGAATGTGTGTAACCTCTCTGATGTCCTGACAGTAACACTTCTTAATTGTTTTGTATTTTTGCTTGCAGTAACTATTTTCACAGAGATCAGAAGCAGCTCATATGGGACGGCCACTAAACCCTGTCCTGTCACCGTGGAAGTCCAACACAGCTTCTTCAGAGACGCCTCCTCCTCCTCTTCCTCCTCTTCTTCCTCTCACCCTGACCCTGACCTGGAGCTGTAAGAATCACCATGTCATCACATCAGCATTATGGTTATGAGCTTATGACTGTGTTGCACTACATATCGACAGAACCTATCTTTTTATTGTTTTTTCATGAACCAGCACCAACTTTTTATATATTTATAAACTGAAGATAATATCTTTTTAATTGCCAATAAGATATTTATCAGTTCTAAATATGTCCTTTAGAGTTAGAGCTATCCCTAGTGTCTCTTTCTTTACAATCAAAGCTACTATTAAGTTTTTAATGAATGAGGCTTTGAATGACACCCTAACAAAATCCCTAATTGATTAATCGGATTAAAATATTTTTTTTCTTCTTTCAAATCAACTTTCTTTAACAAATATATACGTATATACATTTGTGTCCAGCAAGCAGGAGAGTAAACATTTTTTGTTTTTGAGAAGCTTAACCCTATAAAAAAGTAATGGAGCAGAATATTACATTTAGAAAACACGCTTTGAATTTTGAATTGGTATCTCTCTTGACATCACTCTCTTGTTTTATCTCTGGAGTTTTGCAGAACATTTGAAGCAGTCTAACTATTCCTACAGTTTGTGTTGCTGTTGTTTTATAAATATCTCTTTGTCTCCAGTTCAGGGTCGGGTCTGAGGAACCTGTCGGCTCTGGTGCATCTTGGGAACAGTTTGGAGGTTCGTAACTACGTCAGCCTCCTGTCGGGCATCCTGAACCGACTCAGCCTGCACACCGAGGCCAACACACACACGCAGAGACACACACGCAACACACTCATCCACACAGTGTGTGAGCTGGAGAGCAATGGACAGGTAAACACTCACACACAGGCCTTTCTTTAAAGTTAAATGCAACAAAGGTTATTTATTTCATTGCATCTTGAGTTTTCATTTTTGTGTACATGTTCATTTGTATTGTTATATAAAATGGTATACATTTTTTTTTCTAAAGCATCTTAAAGTACTTAAATAAATTAAATACATTTCTTGTTAATTCGCCAAACGCTTGCATGAGATAATGCATCATTTGCATATTTAAAAATAATATTTCCTATTGTCTGATTGTGTGAAATCTACAGGGGAGGTGTTTAATTGTCTGACTTTATTCACCTGTAATCCTCTGAATCTCAGGCATCAATGGAGGACAACATCTGCATTCTCAAAAACCTTTTAGAGGTCACACGTCAGGTAGGTGGAAGGTCGTCTCTTTCATTGACAAATACACACGGATGGATGATGGAAGTTACAAATTGTTTCTCATACATCACTTATTCCTGTTCAGGTGACAATAGCGAGTGCTAGACGAGTGGCGGCTCACGTTCAGGACGTCTCGCAGCAGTTTTCAGAGTCCGGTGGTCCAGCCTCGTACCGTCTGGAGCAGAAAACCCTCCACAGCCTGCTGTCTCTGCTCTCATTCAGCCTGCAAAGCTCCACAAGTGCTGACATTACACAGATGTTAGATCCAGACCCACGTGATGAAGCATCCAGAGGTGGAGGAGGATCCATTTCAACAAAGCAGGTGGAGCATCTGGTAGCTGATATTCTGCAGGCTGCTTCAGACCTGATGCTGGTGAGAGACAATCAATCAAATTCTATTTATACAGCCCAGTATCAGAAATGACACCTTTGTCTCAGGGTTTCTTACAGTGTGTACAGCATAAGACATCCTCTGTCCTTAGACCCTTGCAGGGAAAACTCCCAAACTAACCCCACAATTAACGGGGACACATGTCTGATCCTCCTCTGTTGCTGTCCCGAGGTTTCTGACATATATAGATGTCACATATACAGGTGTACACATTGTAATGTGAATGTATATAAAAGAAAAAGGGATGGATCCTGGAGGATAACGATCTTCCAGGAGACGCCAAGAAAAAGAGAAATATAAAACTAACAAAAGGAAAGCCAATCACTGCAAGAGTTCTTTGATTGAATGTCGTATGATTGGCCGAGTGTCAATCACTTTGTATTTCATGGAATAGGCAGTTATTATTTATTATTCAAATAAGATGTTAAAAAGAGTATTTATGAAAGTATTAATGGATAGTGAGGAGTGAGACGGTGATGAGATTGTAGGCGACTGAATGCATTTTACATAATGATTATTTAGTAGGGTGGAAAAGCTATCAAATAAAGCTCTTTTGGTATCAGAGGTGGATGGAGTCACTGTGACGTCCCCTTGTTGTTTGTGGGCAACAGTCTTAAAGCCTTGAGTGTATTGTCTTTGTGGGCACCATCTTGATTGATTTGTCTTATTGACATGTTTTCAGAATCAGAATTTCTTTATTGACATCATACATAAGTTTAAGGAAATATTGTTGGCATCTCTCACTGCAGAGATAGAGGTAGACACAAATCATTTAAAGCAGTGATGAAAGCAGAGGTAGCAGCAATGACAATGCATATAAAATATTAATATACAAAACTGCAACCTTTAAATATACCTGTTTGTTCATAACTAGATGCTACCATAAATGCTTAAATAACTCCCTTAATATGTATACCTTAACTGTCAAGTGGGAACTAAGTATTCTTTTGTACGTTTTTGTGTTTCTCTTATTTTCCTACGGTACTGTGAATAAGAAAAGGACAAACCATCTATTTCTATTTTTGTTTCTTTGAGAAAGGGGCCGGTAATATAAGATTATTTTGAGAGATGTTTTGTAAATAATTGTTATACATTAAGTTGTGCATACTATGAACGAAACAAATACAAATGAAATGAAATACAAAATGGTGGTTGCAGTGTTTGAGGGTGGGGTTGTGGACAGGGAACACATTACCTCACATGTATCTCACTACTGTCCGTTCTCTCCATTCAGAAGTTCATCTTGATGCACAAAGTCCAGGAGCACAGAGTCAGCACCGGTCACATAGCCTTATACTCATCCTACCAGAACCAAAGCTCCACAGTGATCAGCAGTGGGTCGTCCTCCTTCTCCCTGCCCCCCTCCCTGATCCAGCTTGTTCACGGCAGCAGACCCCGGTGTGTCCTCAGCACTTTAACAGAGCTCCGCCACAGCCCTTTCACCTGGGACCCCTATCACAAGAGGGTGAGACATGCAAGCTATCATGACACTTTTAATGAGTTAAAGGTCACCTATTATGCAAAATCCACTTCTTCATGTCTCTTCTACATCCACATGTGTCCCCTCTTCTTCATGTCTCTTCTACATCAACATGTGTCCCCTCTTCTTCATGTCTCTTCTACATCAACATGTGTCCCCTCTTCTTCATGTCTCTTCTACATCAACATGTGTCCCCTCTTCTTCATGTCTCTTCTACATCAACATGTGTCCCCTCTTCTTCATGTCTCTTCTACATCAACATGTGTCCCCTCTTCTTCATGTCTCTTCTACATCAACATGTGTCCCCTCTTCTTCATGTCTCTTCTTCATCAACATGTGTCCCCTCTTCTTCATGTCTCTTCTACATCAACATGTGTCCCCTCTTCTTCATGTCTCTTCTACATCAACATGTGTCCCCTCTTCTTCATGTCTCTTCTACATCAACATGTGTCCCCTCTTCTTCATGTCTCTTCTACATCAACATGTGTCCCCTCTTCTTCATGTCTCTTCTACATCAACATGTGTCCCCTCTTCTTCATGTCTCTTCTACATCAACATGTGTCCCCTCTTCTTCATGTCTCTTCTACATCAACATGTGTCCCCTCTTCTTCATGTCTCTTCTACATCAACATGTGTCCCCTCTTCTTCATGTCTCTTCTACATCAACATGTGTCCCCTCTTCTTCATGTCTCTTCCACATCAACATGTTACAAGTTTCAGAAAAAAAGATTCTCTCTCTTTTTGATCCATTTATATAAAAAGCTGTCTGAAAATGAGCTGATCAGATTTTGGCCACTTTATGATGTCATAACGATGTGTTGGCTTGTGTAACCATTAGCCAATCACCAACCAAGGTAACCCCCCCCCCCCCCCTTATCCCCTGAATCTCCTCCTAGAGGACCATTGAGTTCTTTTTAACCAAATATCTCTCAGAGGGGCGTGGGGGGAGGGGCTCCTTATTTTCATCTAAAGTAACAGACAGAGAATCAGCACTTTGGAAACAGGGCTGAAACAGAGGGGATTATGGGAAATGCTGCAATGATCTGTTTGGTATTTGGAGCCCTTCAGAGACAGGCTCTGGATATATCTGAGACCTGTGATATATTGTTGAAAAAGAGTATAATAGGAGACCTTTAACAGCAAGGCATCAGTCTCATGTTCCTCTGCTGATTTCCAGCTGAGTGGACCTGTGGTGGAGCTGAGTCTGAACCAGTGCAGCTCGAGGAGGAAGATCCCAGTGCGCTCCCTCATCGAGCCAATCATCATCCAGCTGAAACAACCATCAAACAACGTATGTCCTTATTTCTTCTTTCACGTGATTATTGATATCCTCTGCCTGGGGATACTTTACTTTCAATATTTAGCTACTTTGTACTTCTACTCCACTACAGTTCAGAGGGAAATGGTGTACTTTTGCTCCACTAGATTTATTTAATACCTTTAGCTACTTTACAGATGTGGATTAATGATAAATGATATGATTACATCTAATCAAGTGTTAAATCAGACTTTAGTTCCACCTGGAGTAAATCCACCAGCTACCCTGCAGTCTACAAAGCCATTCAGACTAGCTGCACCTTCGCCAGCTTTGAGAACACTTTCATGATCAATCATTATGAAACATATCAGATATATTATTCTGAAATGGACCAATCTGCACAACGACTACTTTCACTGTCTTTCACTATATTTTGATGAGAATACTTTTCTACTTTTACTTGAGGAACATTTTGATTGCAGGACTTTTGCTTGTAGTATTCCTACACTCTGGTACTTCTACTTTTACTTAAGTACATGATCTGAGTACTTCTACTTTTACAGAAGTACAACATCTGAGTACTTCTACTTTTACTCAAGTACAAGATCTGGGTACTTCTACTTTTACAGAAGTACAACATCTGAGTACTTCTACTTTTACTTAAGTACAAGATCTGAGTACTTCTACTTTTACTCAAGTACAAGATCTGGGTACTTCTACTTTTACTTAAGTACAAGATCTTTTGAACATCTCTGTTCAATTGTGACCTGTTTTATAACAGCTGTGCCACGTCACTTTCTGACATACTGCATATTTCTTGATTCTAAGAGTACATTTTCATTTATTTTATTTTGTATATTTCTTTATTTTATCATAGTGTTTAAAATAGCTTTAAGGTTTGTCACTTTTACACAATTAAATGTCTCTTATTGTGATTATATATGCACCATTTTACACTGATTCACCCTGTGATAACTTCTGTCCTGCAGGAGAGCTCTGAGCGCGAGTACGTCCTCCTGCGCAGCCGGGTCAACCACCACAGCTTCAACCTTACCCAGAAGCACTTGCAGCAGGCCATCCAGCTGAGTGTGGTGTTCACGCCGCCCAGCCAGCCATTTCCCATCATGCTTCTCTTCAGGTAAGCATCATTAGCATCTGATGGTTAGGGCAATATAATAATAATATGTCATGTTTTTAGCAACACCCCCCTTTTTGAATTTGTCTTTTAATCTATATTATTTTTTATATTGGTTTATTTTTGTATTGGTTCTTTTATTTATTTATTTTGCGTTTTATTAGCAACATCCCCTTTTTGAATTGTATTATTATAATTGTTTTTTTTATATTTTATTGTATTTATACATTTTGTTTTCCTTTATTTATTATATTTTTATTTTCACACCTTTTACCTCTCGGCCTCCTTGAACTGTGTTATCATGTTGTCCTGCTGCATGTGTGCAGAATGAAAGAGTGAATTCATATGTTGTTAAAGCCCTTTGAGCTGCACCTGGTGTGTGAAAAGTGCTACACAAATAAAGCGTTATTATTCTATTAAATGGCAAGAGTCTGTGTTGTGGCAGGATGTTTGAGAGGCCGACTCCCAGCATGCACCACCTGCAGGGGATTCACTCCTGGAAGAGCAACGTCACGCGCTTCACTCTGCCCTCATCTTACCTCAGTGGTGAGACTTTTCATCAGATTTACGCCTCCTTCTCCTCCCTCCTAATAACTACTTATTCCTTTAAGTAAAAAAAGAGAAATCATCTGTTGAATCTCAACATTGCCACAGTTTTTATAAAGAATGTCTAACTTTAAACAAGGCTTAAACAAAGTGGAAAATGTCTGAAAATGAAATGCATTGACTTAATATTTCAAAAGTAGTCAATGCATTTCATTTAAGTAGTTTTCCATATTATTGTATTACTCTAACAAATCTAAAATTGACAACATAGAAAATGTGTTCTGATCATATTAGAGAGAAATCACGTTATTATTCAGCGCTTAGTGCTAAAAACTAATTATAAGATAAGAAAAATATATATTTCTTCTATTTCAGTTCATCATTCACTCCTACACTATCCATCCAACAATCTCATATTTACTAAAATCTCTCAAGTATTTCCTGCTGCAGTTATTGAAAAAGAAACCTCTCTAGCTGCAGGTGTTGGTCACGTGGCCCTGCTGGACGCTGATTTTGCGAAAAGGCCTGGTGCCCCCCCCTTGAGTGAGCAGGTGAGCTACAGCCTATCGGTGGACAGCAGCCTGTGTTTGTCCTGGGACGGCCAACAGGGGGCGTGGTCACCCCGCGGCTGCAGGACTCAGCAAACAGACGCCTCTCCTGACGTCACCTGCAGGTAAGGAAGAGGACACACACACACACACACACACACTGTAAATAACCCAATATGTGTTCTGTGAAACTGAAAAGGATATTGCATTGTTTTTGTTGCAGTTGTATATGTCTTAAGTGTAATTTAGCTTGGCTTCCTATTTTGTATGGACATGCTTTTATTTTAAAGACGAGTTTGTGCTGTTAACAAGAAGTTGTTGTTGCTATGCAAACAACGTGACAGAGAAAATTAATATTTACATATAACAGCGGCGAAAGCAAAGGATAACGTTTATGTTTAAGTGTTAGCACCCCCTGAAGAGGCACAAGGTTGCTATTAACTATAATATAAAAATGTGGGTGGGGCCTAATTCATTTATATGCTGTGTTGTAGCTTTGCTGGCTGTTTGCAATTCACTTTTGGTAGTATGCTAAGTGATTCTAATGCGGATGGAGCCTAAATGTATTTGTTATTTGTGTCGGTCAAGTCTTCGGAGGGAAACACACACATGCTTCAGATAACTGTATATTGTGGTTTCTGTTCAGTTGTCACCAGCTGAGGCCGCTGACTGTGGAGCGGCAGCAGATCCACAGCAGCCATGAAACAACACACCTGGACCCCTTCCTCAGGTAAAGCCCCCCTCCTCAGAACAGGTGTGTAACCAGAGCAAACTAAATATCCCTCTTAGTTCAACTGTATTTGTATTATGGACACACATGGTTCAGTGCACAAGAGCATGGTCATGTTTTGGTGATCAGTTTTCAAATTTAAAAAATTTAAGTTTTGTAGATGTTCCGCCTTCAACTGACTGAGAAGCGGCCATTTGCAAAAGAGCTGCAGCAATGAGTACATGTGTTGATTGATACAAAAAACCTTTTAAAATCCACTTTTCAGACTCAAATATATAGATGTCTAGATTATATAGATGTCTAGATTATATAGATGTCTAGATTATATAGATGTCTAGATTATATAGATGTCTAGATTATATAGATGTATAGATTATATAGATGTCTAGATTATATAGATGTCTTGATTATATAGATGTCTAGATTATATAGATGTCTTGATTATATAGATGTCTAGATTATATAGATGTCTAGATTATATAGATGTCTTGATTATATAGATGTCTAGATTATATAGATGTCTAGATTATATAGATGTCTTGATTATATAGATGTCTAGATTATATAGATGTCTAGATTATATAGATGTCTAGATTATATAGATGTCTAGATTATATAGATGTCTTGATTATATAGATGTCTAGATTATATAGATGTCTTCGATGCTTTTCTGTTTTATAACATGAAAAATTATATTTTAGACAAAACAAGACATTTAAATACATCACTTTGGACTTTGAGAAACTGGGATTTGTTTTACTATTTTCTGATATTTTATAGACCAACCGATTAATTGCTTTAATAAGGAAATAATCTGCAAATGAATCAGTAATGAAAAGATGTTTTGAATGAGAATGTAAAGATAAGAGTCCATCCTCCCTCTCAGTGTGCGCAGAGACCTGACGGTGCTGCTGGTGCTGCTGCTGTGTTTGAGCCTCTCCGTCCCGGCGCTGCTGCTGAGTTTCAGAGCTGATGTCGCCTCAGAGACTCACCGGAGAGTCCACTACCTCTCCGACAACTGCCCGTGTGACCCGTACCTCTACGCTGTTACCATCCACACCGCTCTCTGCTCTGCAGCACGTATGAGTGCAAAGGTAAGGTTGTTTTTTTGTGGGAGAGAAACTCCTTCTGGAGGGAACACAGGGAATTTAGCAGACCGTTGACATGCACAGAAACCTATATAACACACTACAGGAGAGGGAATTTCCCCCAAAAACATAATAGCGCCTGTTTAAGTGTTGAATGGATGCATGGTTGGTTTCTCAGCATAGAGTTCACTTGACATCCTTTTATGTGTATTGACACTTGCATGCAGTGTTGTAGTACCCTCTCTCCCCTCCCTCCCTTCTCTCCCCTCTATCTCACCTCTCCACCCTGCCCCCACTGGACCGGGACTTCAACACCCCCCCCACATACACAGACACAAAAAACGAGAATGGATCTGCGGAGAGCATTTCTCCGCGATCCCAACTCGTCCATTACCAACGTTCAGGGAGCTCTATGGAAGTCAATGGGACTTCCTGATAGTTGAAACTCGACGCTAAAGGGCCCCCCTTGCGTTGGAAAGTGATGACAGGGACCCTGACATAACGTCAACATAGGCCGAGTTGGGAGTGAGAATGTGTTGATCCTTAATGGCATTTAGACAGTTGTGTAACACAGATGATCAGGATGATCAGGCAGACATAGAGTTAAATATCATCAGCGTAACAGAGTGGTAGGAAATATTACTGAATTTGTAACCAAGCAAACACAAACAATTATATGAATTGAGTCAACACACTTATTAATTCATATGTAATGTTGAAACTTAATGCAGTTGGTGTTTTACAGTGGGCTTCACTGAGCATAGAGTAGAAATCCACTGAAAATGATACGATTAAGCGAATCATCAAAAACGGCGTGGTTGGAGGTGAGAACGATGTAGACAACATCTCCCTTCTCCAGCTGAAGAAGTATTGCGTTAGATGCAGAGACATAGCCACCTCCATCATTGTAATCATAAAGCCTCATCTTCATCTTGTCGTTGTGATGAAGTTCAACACCGGTCCAAGTTCAACTTTTGCTTCCCCACACGTTGAATCTGAAGTAGTAGACTCCTCTGACGGGGGCTGTGAAGATACCTGCATCACAGGAGAAGGTCAGTGAGGGGAGATAGTTTCTGGTGCTTCAGCAGGACTTAAGGATGAGTTTTTAAATAAGGAGCATGTAGGAGCTCGTAACTTGGTTCTATTTTCTACCATGATCAACTGGAGGAAAACTAAGAGTTACACAGCTCTGTGTGTGTGTGTGTGTGTGTGTGTTTGTGTGTGTGTGTGTGTGTAGTACCTGTAGTTGGGCTGTAGGCCTGGCCGATATTGGTGAAGACTTTACTGAACTTCAGTGTGATTGCAGTGTTGAAGGGTCCGACTGATCCTGAATCAGTGAGACCGGTTGAGAACGCTACCTGAGGACGGTCTGTGAGAAAGAGGAGGATGCTCACAGAGAGATGAGAAATCATTAACAAACTGTCTATTAAAACAAAAATAAAGTCTGTTTTTGGGATGCTGATAGCCAGCAGAGATTGATATGTAATATTCTCCTCAGGATACCAGTTCCTTTCTTTAAACAACATTTTGACTCTTCATAATAGTTTCTGTTTCTCACCTGCGTTCTCTCTCTGGAGCTCCTCCACCTCCTTTTCACTGGAGCTCATCCTGGCCTCTAAAGCTGAACAAGTTTTACATTGTTAATCAAATAAGGTAAGGTATAGTCTCTTATTGTCAATTTCACAATTGCTTATCTTAAAATAATGTTCTACCATACTATAATATTCACTTTTAAAACGGCAACAAACCCAAAGTTTTTTTGAAAAATACAATTATATTTGTCCTTCCTCCTTTTCTTATTTGGTTACTTTGTCCTCCTACCTGTGCTCTTATTCTCACTTGCTGTGACTCGAGCCAGAAGATCTGCAACAAAGAGAAAAAGCAGATTATCTCTTCCTTATGTCAAACTCATTAGTTTTCTATCATTATAGGCAATATTGACCTTTTATATTATATTTCTATATCTTACCTGCGTTCACTCTCTTTACATCCTCCACATCATTTTCACTGGAGCTCATCCTTGCCTCTAAAGCTGAAACAGTTTTAGACATAGAAAAAAGGTAAATAACTTTTGACTTATAAACAAGATCGTGTCTTTTTTTTCTTTTTTATGATGTTTCTGTTTCTTTCCCGCATTCTCTCTCTGGAGCTCCTGCACCTCCTTTTCACTGAAGTTCATCCTGGCCTCTAAAACTGAACAAAGGTTTCAGTTTCTTTCAGTTTTAGAATCAGATTTTTACGAAAAAGCAGGTTAATAGCTAATAAACAACAACATTTATATCTCATCAGTATTTTAAATGTGTTTCTCTTATCTCCCGTGTAATTCAAACATTTTTTTTCACACATAAGACAGGTCATTTTCTATTTTTGACGAGGTTTTTGTCACTTACCTGCAGTGTCTATCTTCAGCTCCTGCACTTCATTTTCACTGAAGCTCATGTAGGCCTCTAGAGCTGAACAAGATTAACATGTTTACAGTTACATAACATTATGGTCTGTTTCTTGAAAAGGTCCTAACTAATTTACAGTAATATAGATTTGTGTTTGTCAGTTTTCAAATGTTTCTTTGATTACTTTGTAATTCTACCTGTGCTCTTATTCTCACTTGCTGTGACTCGAGCCTGAAGATCTGCAATAAAGAGAAAAAAGAAAAAGCAGGTTAACAGCTGATTAACAACCTCGTGATATATCCTATTAATAGGTTGATTATGAAATGGGAAATGTTTAGTAGTAGAGTTTCTGTTTCTTACCCACATTCTCTCTCTGGAGCTCCCCCACCTCTTTTTCACTGGAGCGCATCTTGGCCTCTAAAGCTGAACACATATTGAGTTTTTGTATTAGGGTCATGCTAAATGTTACTCTGGAGCTTGACCAAGTACGACAACTTTCACAAACATTAACTGTATATCTAAATCTAAGATATTATTATCATTGGTGTCAGTTTTGATGATTGCATGTACAGTGCAGCGTGACGTGGCTCTCAGTGTGTTTTACGTCAGCTGTGTCACCTGTGTTGTCTTGCTCCAGCCTCTGGATCTTGATCCTGTGTTCGATGGCCATGTCTCTGATCTCCTTCAGCTCAGCCCAGACGTCAGTGCTCACCTGGGTCTGACTGCTGCTCTGATCGTGGGCTGCTTTCACTCCTTGGATATCAAACTCCCCCTCTTTCTTCCCTGTCCCCCCTCCATCCTCACCCTGAGCCCCCCCTCCATCCTCACCCTGAGCCCCTGTCCAGAGCAGACAGAGCAGCAACGCCAGAAAAACTGCAGCTCTCCTCATTCTGAAATATCGCTGTTCAGACAGAGAAGTGAGACACGTCTCGCTCTGTTCCCGTCTTTATATCCACGTTAAACAGGTCACGAGGTCGTGAGAATCCAGCAGATGGCTTTGATAACACATATAAAAATAATCCAAACGTCCCTGGACATCTTACTGATATTAAAGGGCAAACAACTTGAATTCTGTTCTTTTAAAACAAGTGTATTATTCCTGATTTTTCTATATCTCTCTTTTTTGTGATTAGACCTTGTTTTCCTTGACTTGTATTAAACTAAGCTACCCAAAATGATCCGATATTTAAAGGAAACCTCTATGTGTTTAACAGGTGTACATGGTGCTCAAAGGGGAAGATGGCTTCTCACAAACAAGAGAACTACATGTCCCAGGATGCACGCTGTTCAGGAGGAACTCTCAAGACACCTTTATCATCAGGTGAAATCCCAAAACTCCAAATAAAGTCAATACACAGATCGTTTTACATCAATCTCACATCATTATTGAGCTGCTTTGAACTGGTTTTGCTCATTTATAAAGGCGGTCTGTCTCTGACCCCACAGTGCAGCCGACAGCCTGGGCCCTGTGTGGGGGGTGCACATCTGGCACGACAACTCTGGACCCTCCCCGAGCTGGAACATCAAACACCTGGACGTGTCCGAGGTAAAGAATGACATTACCACACACATCCTTTACCTCAGGGGTATCCAAAGCTTTTTCACCGAGGGCCACATACAGAAGAATATACCAAGGGCTGGGCCACTCACTAGAGGAGAGGTATATCTCCTCATAGGTTCAGTTATAAGTTAGAAACATCTATCAAATGTAGGTAAATGATTCTTGATACTTGAAAATGCTTTAAGAAACACAACATCTCACAGCTCTCCAGAGGGTTTCATTTATTTTGTTAGCAGCTCATTCCCTAAAACAGAAGCTTCAGATTGCTTTTAATAAGAGGAAATATGAAGGGTATATTTCAAGGTCGTTATGTACATTTGCTATTTGGCTTTTTTCTTATCAACTTAGATTTGTTAGAAAATGTTTTCAACTTTAATTGACTGAATTTATTTGAAAATGGTTCTTATTTACACATGAATACTGTGTTATATATTTGAACATGTATATTTAAGAAGTACAATACAAGACAAGCAGAAGTTTCATTTGTTGGCCATATTTCTTTATACTTTTTTAATTAGCTGAGGGCCGATTCAAAATGGTCCGCGGGCCGCATTTGGCCCCTGGGCCGTAGTTTGGACATCCCTGCTTTACCCCCAATTGCCTTCATTTCTGAAATACAAATTAGTTTTTCTCGGTGAAGGTAGAATCCAAAAAACTGAGAAAATTCTCGACGTATTTCCTGTGGGTGAATTACGGCAGTATGTCACAACACAGTTTACAATCTCTTGCACAATGTAACTTATCCTGTAACTACTTCACAAACATGTGCAATTTCTCCTCACTCTTTTAGACCGTTCTGCATGAACACTTCTGACAGGCGTGTTTGTGAAATATATTCGAGCATACGACTGGATAAAGGAGAGTTGGATTGTACTGCAAGTTTTGTGAGAGTTTTTTTTAAATCATTAAAGAATTTTCACTTTTTGTTGGATTTTTCATTTTTCATGGAGGCATTCCCTGGCTCCACCAACAATGCAACACACATAGATATAAGGCATAAAACAATACAAATAAAATAGAGTAATGTGCAAATAATGCAGTAGTAGTTCACTAAATACAAGTAAAATATAATAAGATGAGCTAAATAGTCTAGTTGTCAGCTGTTGTTAACCCGGAAATGTACCCTAAAGTTAGAAATGTATTTGTATTGGACAGATTGCCTATTTATTTGAAAAAGAATTGCCCACAGTAGAGGTAATCATTTCCATCTTGTGCTCTGTACATCCAATGGTGGCAACATTACTCATGGTAGTCACTTCCTGGTTAAAACTGCCATCATTGATCCTGAAAATCCCCCCAAAACCACTCCAAATCGGCCACATCATTGTTTGACTTTTCTTTACATATGCTATAATGAAATTCATCTCAATTAACTCAATTTATGCTAATTGTGCAAAGTGCCCAACATATGCAAGTTAGCATCCGGCAGTTTCTATGTAGGGACCCCTACTATACATTACTATCGTAACACTTTGGGGTACTCAACATTTCAGGGTTCACTAGAATGTAAAATGAAATGCTGTAATTTAAATACTGCTTATTGTAATAATAGATAAACATGTGAGATGCGAACAGATGGTATGAAGTTGTGAAGGCACAGAGCTCAGGGGTTCATCAGTCTTATGGCCTTTTGGATAAAACGGTAACACAGGATCAGTCATTGATATGCAAATGTCGTTCTCTGGGTAAAGTGTTGGGGATCTGCGTGAACTTTCCTTTTGAATATGGTTTGTAAGACCGTACCTACAGGGTAACTTGGAGAGGGTCCGAGTCCGACCCTTGTCAATTAACTACAGGGGTCCCTCAGGGCTCTGTTCTTGGTCCCCTCCTCTTCTCCCTGTACACAAACTCGCTCGGATCAGTCATTAGCCCGCATGGTTTTTCATACCACTGCTACGCTGACGACACCCAATTAATTCTGTCCTTTCCCCGCTCAGAGACCCAGGTCGTCGCACGCATCTCTGCTTGTCTAGCTGACATCTCTCAGTGGATGTCTGCTCATCACCTCAAGCTCAACCTTGACAAGACTGAACTGCTTTTCCTTCCGGGAAAAGATTGTCCCACTTTTGACCTGACGATCAACATCGGCACCTCTGTTGTTTCCCCGACTCAGACTGCAAGGAATCTGGGTGTGACCCTAGATAACAACCTGTCCTTCACTGCAAACATCGCTGCTACAACCCGTTGCTGCAGATACACGCTTTACAACATCAGGAAGATTCGTCCCCAGCTGACCCAGAAAGCCACGCAGGTTCTGGTCCAGGCTCTCGTCACCTCAGGCCTAGACTACTGCAACTTCCTCCTGGCTGGTCTACCCGCATCTGCCATCCGACCTCTGCAGCTCATCCAGAATGCAGCAGCTCGTCTGGTCTTCAACCTTCCTAAATTCTCCCACGCCACGCCGCTCCTCCGCTCCCTCCACTGGCTTCCGGTAACTGCTAGAATCCACTTCAAGACACTGGTACTTGCGTACCATGCTGCGAATGGATCTGGCCCTTCCTACATCCAGGACATGGTTAAACTGTACACCCCAGCGCGTGCACTCCTCTCTGCATCAACCAAACGACTCACTGCACCCTCGCTGCGAGGGGGACCCAAGTTCCCATCAGCAAAAACACGTGGCTTTGCTATCCTGGCTCCAAAATGGTGGAATGAGCTCCCCATTGACATCAGGACAGCAGATAGCCTGCACACCTTCCGGCGCAGACTGAAAACTCATCTCTTTCGACTCCACTTCGAGCGATAGAATTACTAACAAAGAACTGCTAACAGAGCACTTATATACTAATAAAGGACTGGCTTATCTATAGCCAGTTGAGTAGCACTTGAAATGTTTGGCTCTATGAAACCTGATGTACTTATATGATTCTGTTTTCTTCAAGGTTGTGTCTTCCTGGTAGATTGCACTTATTGTAAGTCGCTTTGGATAAAAGCGCCAGCTAAATGCAATGTAATGTAATGTTTGTTTTCCTTCTGTTTCTTAATAACCCAGGTGAGCAGAGGGCAGCTGAAGGGACGTGCGTGGCTCTTTGTGGCTCAGTGCTGGTTGGCTGTGAACCAAAGTGACGGGCGGGTGGAGAGGATTCTGGGAAAATGCACTCGTGGAATAGGCTTTTATAAGGTACAGAGTCCTCATACACATACACAAAAAAAACAAAAACAAATATTAATATCTTCCCCCCTTGCAGACGCTGAGTCTCAAGCTATCAGACTATTTGGCCGATTACCACATCTGGATATCTTTGTACAGCTGCCCCTGCCCCAACGCGTTCACACACACTCAGAGACTGTGTGTGAGCCTGCTGCTTCTGCTGGGATATGCATGTGTCAGCACACTGATCATATCACAAATGGATGATCAGGTTTGTTAATAAAACCTATAAAGTTTCATATTTAGAGCCCCAAGAGTGTCCAAAACATTTTAACGCAGATCCGTTGTTTGCAGTTGCCCTTCCAGTTTGGCTGTGTAGAAGCAACAGCTGTTTCTGTGCGGACTGGACTTCTGAGTGTGTGTGTGGTGTTGCCAGCAGCAGCAGTTATATCATTCCTGTTCAGACAGAAAGAGGTTGAGAGAGTTCAACACACCAAGAGCAGAACGACTGGAAAGGACTTTTTTCAAGGTCAGATTTGGTATTTAAAGTCTAATTGACATTTCTGCATTAAAATGTCTTAAAACGACTTGACATAGACTATAATCATATCCTTCTATCACACTTAATTTAAATGAATGTTATCCTACTTTTACATTTTGTTAGTTGTAATTTGGCTTATCAACAGATTTGTATCTTTTTCTCTTTAGTTCTGTTTTATTTTATTTTTTGTTGAGCTGTTTCTATTTTGTGTTTGTTTATTTTCTACTTTTTATGTGCAATGCCTTGTTTTAACATGCTTCTGTGAGGATAATATTTACCAATGGGATTCAATCAAGGAAATCTTATCTCATCTTAACTTGTCTCCTCATCTCCTTTTCTATTTCTCCTTATTTTATTGTGACTCGTCTCCTCTCAGATGATCTTTCAGTGAGCGGCAGTATATCAGAGCCCCATCTCTCCTGGAGCGTTCTGCAGCTGTGGGCGCAGGACACCTGGAGGAAGAAATACCAGGTGACCTTCGCTCTGTCCTCTCACTACGCTCGTCTCATTTATCTATTCTGTGAATTTCTTGAATGCATATCAAGGAGAGAGGCTTGTCAGACGATATGAGCAAGAATGCACATATACGAAATACAAACCATAAGATATACATTTCCTGTGCAAAGTAAAATACTACATTAGCTTTTGATCTGTGAAAACCTACGTCTGCAAGTGAAAAAGCTAATTCTACAGACGAAAATGTCATTAACAGAATACTTTACTGTCCTTTTTAAAGTAAAAACAAAGAGAGTATTGGATGGAATAAACTTTAACTCTGTGAATCCTTGAAGTAGGATTTTCCTAAGAAATAATCCCTCTTATTGTACGAACTATGAATTTAAAGGTCATACATGTGTTGTCCTATTATGATCATCTGACAGATAAAAGAAATGGAGACTATCGGAGGAGAAAGAAAAGCACTTTATATCTTTATTCCCACAACATGGTGAACCCTGTCTGACTCTAACTCTTGTGTTTTCAGGGCACAGATCTGCCTTCAGTGTCCTCTACGACTCAGGAAAATAAAATCACGGATAAAGAACCTGAAATCACAAAACTTTTCAGTTTGTTGCTCATTAACGAGGGGGACAATGCTAATCAAACACCTCCGGGAAAAGAGTTTGGTACGGGGGATGGAGGACAGGAACCGAGAAGTGTTGATGGGGGTTCATCGGACGGCAGCTTGGAGGAGGACGTCCCTCTGAAGGGAGGTGGATTCAGATCTCACTGGGGCCTCTACCTGGCCTGGACTTTGTGTCTGCTGATGTCCCTCTGCTGCCTGGTGCTCTCTGCAGTGCTGGGGACGAGGTAACAGACATCTGGAGGATTGTGAAGTGGTGTGGATAATCCCGACTGATTTATTATCAATACTGACTCTTTAAAATGTCTCAGAGTCATAATGTTTATTGTCGGGAAAATACAGAATTTCCTCTTCCAATCTGAGAGTAGCATGATAACAAAGGAATCCCAACTGTAGCTGTGAACATGGCAGGATGTCTGATTACCTAGAAGAGCATCAGGACTGTTTGAGGCAGATGATAGCTATGTGATTAACATGATGATTCAGCCTCTATGGAGAGAGACATCAAGCATGCTCATTTCTGACATGGAGCTAATCTGAAGTAAACATTGAATACTGCTTTCTATTCCTCCATCTTGTGACTGTGTAACTCCCTCTCTTGGATATCAGCATGTGAAGGACACTGCTCAGGAACTAGCTGATGCTCTGTATGTGATGACTCCTTCCATTCTGGAGAGGATCACAGATACATGGATCCTGAGGCTGAAGATCAAGCCGGTGATGAGTGATATTTTTCTAACATTTATTTCTCATGTGTCAGGTTCAGCAGCAGCAAGGTTCTGCTGTGGATGCACTCGCTGTTCTTCTCCCTGGTGTTCTGCATCTTCATCATCCAGCCAGCCCTGGTAAATAAATAAAGCCTTTTCCAATGAAAACAAATAGAGAAAAGGACATGAGTAGATTACATGTCTAGGGCTTTTATTTTGAAAGAAAATGGAATCTGGTATATATTTTTTAAGGGTGAAAGGATGATGAGGTTTTATGTTTTTAGTTTTGATTATTGAACCATGCTGTTGTTTTATCATGGGTTGATGCCTTCACATGCGCTGCAAAAGCTCCGAATATGTATGCAATTTAGTCTTAACTAAATTGAAATGGCACATATCAGAGCAAACTGTGCTTTTTCAGGAGGTGAGCTTAAAGAATCAGGCACTTAAATTAAGCATTTAGTGTGAATACAGGTATATTTAGACTGATATTATAAGAAAACTAAAAAAATGTACAACATGTTCTAGTAGAAATCCAAAATGCAAGTATGAACCGTGAAAAAAAGCATAATCTGTCTTTAAAGCTTTGCACTGTACATGTTATTTTTTATTTCCCCAGATATCTGCAGTGGCAGTGGTGGTCTCCTTCTGGTTCAGGAATAGATCAGACTTTCATACTTCCTCCAGTATAAGAGAGTGTGAGAACCTGCAGAGCCACCGTGCTGCCTTTCCTCAGGACAGAGGCTCTTACCTTGAACAGGTGATAGTCCCACTCTATTTTATTCTCTTCTAATTTATTCTTTCTCTATTTAAATCTAAAGTCATGATGTGTGTTCAACAGCTGCTCGGAGCTCGGCAGCGAGTCAGGTTTCTCCGTTTCGTGCGCCCGCCGACTCCAGCAGAGCTGAGGAAAACCAGAGGGAAGAAACGAAGAGAGAAACTGATCCAGAACACTCTCAGGTTCGTCTTTGTTTGCAACCGTTTTTAAGGGATTTAAAGGTTGCTGATTGGCTAATGGTTACACAAGCCAAAACATCGTTATGACATCATAAAGTGGCCAAAATCTGATCAGCTCATTTACAGACAGGTTTTTATATAAATGGATCAGGACAAAAAGAGAGAGAATCTTTGTTCCTGAAACTTTCAGAGTCTCTTTCCACAGAGGGGACACATGTTGATGTAGAAGAGACATGAAGAAGAGGGGACACATGTTGATGTAGAAGAGACATGAAGAAGAGGGGACACATGTTGATGTAGAAGAGACATGAACAAGTTGATTTTGCATAATAGGGGACCTTTAAAGCTCTATAAGAAAATATCTCCTTCTCTTTTACCCCAGGGATTTGTCCGTCTGTGGCTCCATGCTTCTCCTGATGCTCTGCATAAGTTATGGCGGCTCATTCACTGACCATTACCAACTCAATGAAGCTGTCAGAAAACATTTCACAAGGTGACATCCTAAACATGCTGTCTCTCTCTTTATCCCCTTAACTATCTGACGCATTTCAAAATGATTATTTATCTTTAAACAGGGGCCATGATAGTGCATTCATGTCCATTCAAAAGCATGAGGACTGGTGGCTGTGGGCACAGAAGAATCTCCTGCATTCACTCTACAAGAATTCATCATCCACTGAGGTGAGATACAAAAGGCATCGCAGTGAAGTTTCTAAAATACCTTGAGAATAATTCATCCAATGCCATGAATGCACGCTTCTATAACCATCTTAAGGAAATACAAGTTCCTGTATCATGAAACATAAAAACAAACATTTCCACGTTTTCTCTGCTTAATAATTTGATGTCCTGCAGCAGTCACACATCTTGATTGGAGAGCCAATCCTGAGGAGGGAGGAGTCGAGTGCTTTTCAACGCAAGGTAAATAATTAAAGGAGACATTTAATTTACAGAAGTACTCCACTTCTATTATTCTATTACAAACATGTACCATCTTAATGACAGCTCCTAGAAAATTAACATGATTGTACTTCTAACCCTATAGTAGCACCTTTACCAACTTAGTCAAACAATATTCTCCCTCAAAAATAGTGTCTTTATTTGAATTGCACCAACTCCCCCCTAGAGAGCGCTGTTTCACACATATTGACCCATACTGTATATGTCCAGTAATGCAAAATGTGTCACAGTTTTGAATCATTACTTTAAGAGATTAATTAATCCTTCATCGTCGATTTTAACCTTTAAATGATGGTTTTGTTCTGACCGCTCAGGTCTCCAGTGTGACTCTCGTACCAGAGAGTCTTCTCTCTTTCTGGTCTGGGATCAGATCATCCTCTCACAAACAAACCAAAGACTCGGTGCCTCCAGAGACGTTTGGTCCGAGTGCTTCAGTCGGCTTAGGCCACACAAAGTGAGAAACAGACACACACATGGACATGGTTGAAATAACTACAACAATCTGCCAATAGAACAAGTGAAAATTTGCTTGGTATGATTTCTTGAAATAAGATGGGATATTTAGATGAATCAGATCTTGTAATTAGCTGGGAGAACTTATTTTAAACTATATTTTACCAGGATCAGGACATTTTGTGTTACAATATAAGCCGCAAATGCTGAAAAATGTTCTGTTTTCTGATGTTAGATGATGTCAGTTACAAGATGATGCATCGTCTCAAAACAAGACCCGATATCTCACTGCGGTGTCACTTCTGAAGTAATTATGTCTTATATCAGATGTAAAGACATATTCTGACTAGATATTAGACGAATAAACTGGGCAAGATTTTGAGTGTTTGTAGTGGAGTTATGAGGAATTTCCAAATGTGCTGAAAGACTTCCTGTATTTCTGCAGGTCTGCTGCTGCGTCCAAACTGAAGCTCCTGCAGTCAGACGGCTGGCTGGACGGACATACGGTCTCTCTCCACTTCACCTTGTTCAGCCCTGCACCAAACCTGTTCACCAGTGTGACCCTGCACACTGAGCAGAGCCCCCCCGCTGGCCTGCTGCCCTCTGCCAGGGTCCAGTCAGTGTGGGGCTGTCACTCTCCTGCTGTGGGGGAATATGGTGTCATGGTGTGCCAGGTAAAATACTGCATTAGCTTTTAATCTGTGGAAACCACTAGTCTGCAGCTGGAGAGAATCTACAAAATACAAATGGAAGCTTGCTTTTTATTTCCTCATGTGCTTCTTCCTCCCCTCCAGCTCCTCTTCCTCGTCCTGTCTCTGCTGCAACTCTGTCGTCAAGTGTACGCTGTAGGGGAGCAAGGGCTGATGGGATACTGGAGGACTCCCTGCAACTGGCTGGAAGTGAGTTTACTACATATGCATTACACACACAGGCAAACATATAACTATTCAATTCAAGGCTTTTATTGTAATGTGAACATAGCTACAGTGTAGTTATGACAATACAAATATTAGGTCACAGGCTCCTCCAACAGTGCAACACAATAAAACAGATCTATCAACATACTGTGATATCTTTTTGGCTTGCACACAACTTTAAGACAGAGTAAACACACAGAAACATGCACACACACACACACACACTTTGGCCACACACCAATGCAAACAAGATCACAATGACCTATCTGCAGGGCAAAGTAACCTGCAGCTCTTAAACCAACATACCTGTGGAAGGTCACAGCATGGTCTTAACTTTAAAATAATCTACCTGTGTATGCTTTGACTGCTGTCGAAATATAACTCTCTCTCTCTCTCTCTCTCTCTCTCTCTCTCTCTCTCTCTCTCTCTCTCTCTCTCTCTCTGTTTGCAGGTCAGTTTGCTGACTGTGTATTTAGTGTACTATATGTATTACATCTATCGCTCCGTTATCGTCCTGGAGGTTGTGGAGCTGCTGCACAAACACAGCCACAGAGGGCATGTGGATGTCAGCCTCCTGGCAACATGGGAACAAGTGAGACGGAAAAACAATATTTAATGTTGAGAAAACAGCTCACTGCTACTCCTGCTTTAGTTTGAAAAAAAGAGCCTCATCTTTAGGGGGGATAATCACATTTTACATAATTACAATGTTAAAGGTAAGTACTGAATGATAGCCCGATTTTGAGGTTTAGAAATCCCCAAGAGATCATGGTGTCAAATGAAAGTAATTATTGAAAGGCATTATAATCCAAGTTATCCAGTGCTCTACATGGCTAAGAAGGGAACAGGAAGAGAGGAGGAATGCACTACAGTGTGCGAGAGGTGCTGACCATAGTGGAAATAAAGCTGTGAACCAAGGCAGAGTCATGAAGCTAAACAGTTATTTATTTACCAATGTTTGACTGAATGAATGACAAAATCAAACAATTACAAGATTTTTATATTTGGAATAAAACACGCAAAAGTAATTTCTAAAAGAAGAAGAATAACATTTACTAAAAGACATGTTGGGAATAAACTAGTGGGCTCACATTAAGAAGCTTTTTAATGATTTAAAGGATTCTACTGACTCAGTGTTGCGTTGTGTTTTGTTTCACAGTGTATTAGATCTCTGCGTGGCGTTACGCTCTTCCTCCTCACCATGAAGTGTGTCACCGTGCTGAGAGTGACCTCCTCCGACTCACTCCTCACCCGCTCACTCTGCAGCCTCCTCTGGCCAACGGTACACACAGAGCAGAAATACCAGCAGCATTTCAGACTAAACACTTACTTTACCTAAAACTGACATATAAGATACGAAGTGTGAGTGCAGAATGTTATCAAATACATTAGGAACACACACACACACACAGATATAGGCCCCAGTTTTCAATAACATATTTGAAATATTTCTGTACAAGAGAAATATATTGAAACCATCATCTTGTGATCCAAAATGAGCAGAACATCATGAGAAATCATGAATGACAGTTTCTTCGTGAAATGTTGTGAGGAAAGCAAGCAGTCAATAATGTCCTGTCCTAGATTTCCTGTGTTATCCTGATGGTGGCGCTGTCCTGCGCGGGGAACCTCCTCTTCGTTCAAAGCTCCTCGTCTTTCAGCTCACTTCCCCGCTCCTTTCGGACGCTGCTCCGTCACTGCTGGGGTCTCCGGGCCCTCCACCGCTCTGAGAGGGATCTCCTTTACCATGGACTCCTCTTTCTGTCCTCTGGGCTTCGGACAGCAGTGGTATACTTTATAATATAAAAAGTGTTTTTCTCTGTATATAATATTTAGTTTAATATGCTATGTCTTGCACACTCCATGTTAAAAACATCCTACTTTAATATTTGGTTAGCCTTTGATTGACCCTTCATAGTGTATGACAGAAAGTCAACTATGTTTATTTGTGTCTTAATTTCTCTGCCTTGTGTTTTTTATGCTGCTGCAATGCAAATATATCCCAAATTGGGATCAAGTATCTATCTATCTATCTATCTATCTCTATAAAACGGATAAGTCAAATAAAGCAATCTGATTGGTTCTTAGCCGTGATATAATGAGTGTATATCATTCACGGGTAGAATTGTAGTTACTTTTCACAACAAGTCAGTATCCCTCCCGTCTGAGAAAAAGCTACAACTGTTACATTACGTCCATTACGAAACAAAACAGAAAGCTTAAGATGGAAACATTTAAGGTTAACTTCGACCTCCGGGGTGGCCTTACTATGGAGGAGTGGATTGAGCAGTGCCTATCTCCAGAAAGAAGAAAAAAGCACCTAAACGACGACATGCAGAGCTACGTGAAGAGCAGGTAGACCAACTGGAAAAGTACCACCATTCAAAAGCTTTCTGATGCTGCGGGTCTTGAAACTATTAGGATATTCATTGTCCACGCGTCCAGGAGAGAAACTTAAAATAAGGAGACCAATGAGACTCTGAGAAGGTTCAAATGGGTACTTTAATTAAATGGCGCGGTAATAAAACAAACAGAAGGTAGTGAGGAGAGAAAGGCTGCAGCCTCCTCTCGCAGTGGCCGCCGTGCAGAAGATTCTCCACACACATTCGTCTTTCCCGCTTGCCTGCATCCACCTTTGCTCCTCCTCTCTGGGGCTGTGACGTAATCTTCCGCCCTCCTTTCACCAATGCCCGATATCGCACATAACAGAGGATTTCGACATTTACATGCATTGCTTACTTCCACACGCCTTTTCTCCTCCTTATCTCTTTCATGACTTTTTATTTAATACATTGTAACGGTTGTTAATCGTGTCAAGCTACTGTTGGTATTTCGGAGATCTTTTCCGGAATAGCTTTTCAAAATAAACTTTAACCACAGGCGGAAGCTAACCGGAAGTATTTTCACAATAAAACAATTATAAAATCATGTTTTATCATTAAATATTGATTTTAATTTCTACCAAAACAAAGCACAGAAATGATGACCGTTAGTGGCCACAGGTCTCTCCAGGGCTACTGGAAGCCGAACCTCGGGGACCGGAGAAAGTGGAGCAATATTCTAGCCACGCCAAGCAACAGCCAGAACAACAGCCAGAACAACCTCAACCTATACAAGTAACCCCGTAAGCCATTCTACTGATGCTGGACAGTTTTTCAGTGGGTGCACAATAAACGGCAACATACAAATTAATGTAAATAAAAAGCCAAATAATCGATCAACTAATATATCTAATATGCTCGCTAGCTGTTAGTGTTGTTGCATAGCAACCACCTCGTTCTATGTTTTGTGCAGAAGGCAACGGAGGGACTATTTTATTTTAAACATCATTATTTACTAATAAACTATTTAAGTTAGAGTGTGTATTTTTCTTTCATATTGCCACACTTGGTAACCGTTTTATAAAATCAATAGCTCACTTCAGGCCCTGGTATATGGTCATTATATCACAGTTAAGGGGCGTGGTTCTGCCCGACACGAAGCGGAGGGTCGACAACCCCCTACCCTAACCCCTATGTCATGAGCTATTGCTTAAATCTATCTATATTCCGTGATGAAAAAAATTCCAAATTTAGATCAAAAACACAAGATAAGTTAAGATATACTTTATTGAACCCAAATTGGATTTTTTCCCCATTACAGCAGCATGTTAAAACAAAGTATTGAGTAGAAAATAAACTAACTTAAAATAGAAACATCTCAAAATAGAAAAAAAAAACTGATCTAAAATGTAAAATATTAATATATCTTATCTTTTCTTTACCTTAAAACAATGTGTTGGATGAGAGACGACTCACTCAGTGATATTTGTCAGAGTCTATATCACTGCTGGGTTTTAACAGGTGATAGGGGTGATGTCCTCATTAGTCAGAAGAGCCAAAAGATCTGGAGGCAGGGGGAATGTGCTGACCATGGCAGAATTATCCCGCTACATCAGGAGGAAGATCTCTGAGGTCACCTGCCAGCGAAGACAAGCATGGACTGAACATCGTGTGGAGGGAAAGGTGGGGAAAGAGTCAATAAAAACAATAAAACTGAGATCCATTTCACAGACTGTAATAAAGGATGTGTAACATTTGTATTATAGTCAAATTACCTTGGTGTGAACATTGGAGGTCAGGTGTATGATCTAATGTTACTGGCAATGCTTCTGCAGGCGTCTCTTAAAATGAAGACTATATCCAATAAATAATATCCGATAAGATAAACCTGTATTGATCCCTGTGGGGAATTCAATTGTTGCCTCATACCATACATCCTCAAACCTAATACATTCCACCACTTAATAACTATCTGTAGAGTTCACTTTAACTTTACCTTCTGGTTTTTGCAGACGTATTACTTTGAGGAGTTTGAAAGCTTATTAGATGAGCTTTTGTTCAGACTGAGCGCCCTCTCCAACAGTCTGCACCAAACTCTGCCCTCCAAAGCTCATCGCTACCGAAAGGACAGTCCTGCCCTCTCACACACACAGCGGATCAACATGCACGCACAGGTGAGTCCGACTTCAAGGAATAGGACACATGCTTACAGAGCATTACAAACATATACATACTTTATCACAATGGTTTATTCTGTGACGCTGATGCTGTGTGATTCTATTACAGGACTTTGTAAGAACACAAGAAGAAACCTTACCTGCATCTCACCTGCTCAGGTAACACACATTTCTAAGCACAATTTAAAAATCACCAATTACAAAATGATGATAATTGACAAGATTCTTTTTTGCCTGATTCTGCATCACCAGGTCCGAGCTTGAACTGGAGGCCATGCCGTTTATGCAGCAGAGAAACCAAAGGGGAGGCTGTCCCTTCTCTGACGTTGTTGTGGGATTGGATAATTCACAACAACCAGGAACAAGAGCCGGAGAAAACCCAAAAGAGCTCCAGACTTATTTAAAGACACAGAACTACCCGTCCCGCCCAGAGACGCTCATCAGGGTTTGGACAGAAGATGTTCTGGAGAAGCAAAGTGAGCCATGGACAGAGATCAATGATACAACTCAGGCCCCACAGACTGAGATGGTGGTGGAGGTGCTGGTCCACGAGGAGCCTGGAAGTGTAGAGCCGATCAATAAGTGATGGAGATGTGGCTGAAAATCTGCAAGTATTACAAGAAAACAAGATCTACAAGGTCTGTATTTTCTGTTCTGTTAAGATTAACAACTGTATGTGACCAGCATGTTTCTGCAAATACTGCATGGGTCACTAGTTTAAACAAAGAGATCATTCACCTTAATGTTCGTGCAACCTGTCAATGCAAGCATGTATTTTAGTTAATGCATCACATTTGCCTATATCTGTTTTTAAAAGCATTTTGACAAGCAAGTCATTGGTGTCTAACTAGAAAGAGAATAACTTAAGAGCTATTTTTATACTATTTTTTGTTTTTATTCAAATGTCAAAAATAATAAACCAATAACATAAATATATAAATAAAACAGGTTGCTTGAGAAAAATACATTCAATTCGTCAAATCATTTCTAGTTATATACAGTATAGAGATATTTGGCGCATCTCATTAATTTCAGGGACATTGAGTGGAGTCTTTATGGAAGTAGCATGTGAAAATAGTTGAGGGATTTTTTTGCAAAAATGTGCTTAATTCTTTTATTTGAGAGTATATAAGTTTAAGGGAATACTATGGATGTTAGTTTCCAAATGCTAGGTATCTAACATTATAAAAACACAACATATTGACATCAGGGGTACATATACAGAGTTAAACAAATATAATAAAGTAAGGAAATAAAACAGGTTTCATTTCAAGTAAAATATTTATCAAATACACACTTGGTTATTGCCTTTTTATTTTTAATATGTAATAGTGCTGCATTAAAACTCAGTCCAGTTCTTGTGAATGTGACATTTTCCCAAAAATAAAATTATTTTAAAGTTTATTAAAAGGTCCTGAAGACCATGGCTGAAGTCGAATAGTCCACAAATCAGCTCCTATCGTCTATTCCTTGACCTCTGTGTGAAACGTCACGGGGTTAAGGGATAGTGGATAGGAGAATTCCAAAGGACTTAGGAAAGAGACTGCGGTGCTTTGAGAATCCGACTGCACTTTCACTATCCGACGTGTTTATGATTCGCCAGTAGACGTCATGAACTACAGTTTTCTATACAGCGGACTACATGGATGTTTAATAAGAACGAGGGACTACTGTAAACTCATCTAGAGACTCTGCACCGTGCTCTGATGCTGTTGCTTTATGAACGTGGACAACAGAGAAATATATTCTTCATGACCAAAGTTGGAATTTAAATAAAAAAGGAAAGTGAAACTTATGCTCGTCACCCTCTCCCTCCGGTCCACATTAATACAAATGATCCCAATACGTATGATTGTATGAAAAGATCTTAAAATAAATACAAATGTATTTATTATAAACGTTAGTCCTTAACATCTATCACTGTGTACATCACCATTCAAACATCTTTCAAAAGTTGAACAAACCCCACACAGCTCAGTAAAGACTGTGAAATGTTGACTTTATTTGATCATTTCAGTAAAATCTAACATTCATATTTCTCTCTTTGATTATAATACTGATGAACGTTCAAAACAAAGCACTTTGGCAACTTACCACATACGTTTTAAAATGCTTAATAAGCACCGTAACTTTCATGATATCATTTCTCGGTCATAATCGGTTGTTTCCGTGAACGGCCGACTGTTGTGTGACGGCAAATGCCGCGGCTGCAAGGCATTGTGGGGCAGCATTTTCTCCTCTCCTTTCGGTGAGGGAGGTTCAGTGGTTCCTAAGCTAAAGGAGATTATAAAGGAAGTTTGAAACCTCCTTTCCTATCATGTAGAGAATTCAAACGGCTCTTATCATGGCTGCCACTGAGGGACTTCCGGGTAATTTCACTCCGTTAGGAAGGTTCCTAAGCTAAATGGACTATTCGACTTCAGCCCTGGTCTCAGAATCAACCTCATTTTGATGAGTTTCTGTCTCTGACAAAGAGATCATAAAATAAAGGAAGATTCCCGGACTTAAAAGTCAATTCTGCTTTAAATTTCTTATAACATTCATACACAAACATATACTGTAAGTATATATGGCAAGCAACCAGGTGAATGAAGACATTTGAGTTTTTCTGGGATTGTGGATATGACAGATCATTTTGAGGAGTGTCTCTGTTATCTATTTTTCATATCTGTGTCATGCAGTGTGGGTCTCACTTCTGTAGTCAGGGCACAGACTGTAGAGGGCTCTTTGGTCTTGACTTGGTCTCGATTTAGGGGGTTTGGACAACAACAGTACTGCTAAAGTGTTTGTCTTATATTGTCCGTAGAAAACGTTGTTATGGTAATGAATGCCTCTTGTTCATGTAACCAAGCAAAAATAAACACAAACAACTATATAAATTGAGTCAACACACTTATTTATTAATATGTAATGTTGAAACTTAATGCAGTTGGTGTTTTACAGTGGGCTTCACAGAGGAAAGAGTAGAAATCCACTGAAAACCATGCGATTAAACAAATCATCATAAACGCTGTAGCTGGAGGGCAGAACGATGTTGGCAACATTTCCCACCTCCAGCTGAAGAACCATTGAGTTAGCCGCAGAGACATAGCCATAGGCATCATTGTAATCTTGAAGCCTCATCTTCATCACGTTGTTAAGAGCGAATTCAAGAGCGGTATCTGATACAAAGCGGCTTCCCCACATGTTGAAGCTGAAGTAGTAGACTCCTTTGACGGGGGCTGTGAAGATACCTGCATCAGAGGAGAAGGTAATGGTTTCATTAAGAACACTCTTAAGAAAGCTTACAGTCACATATCTACTGTAAATGAATGTTAGCGTGTGTGTGTGTGTGTGTGTGCGTGTGCGTGTGCGTGTGCGTGTGTGTGTGTGTGTGTGTGTGTGTGTGTGTGTATGTGTGTGCTCAGTACCTGTAGTTGGGTTGTAGGCCTGGCCGATATTGGTGAAGACTTTACTGTACTTCAGTATTGAGTTAGTGCCGAACGGGCCGACTACTCCTGCATCACTGAGACCGACTGAGAACGCCACCTGAGGACCCGGCTGTGAGAAAGAGGAGGATGCAGCAGAGTTTGATATTTGCTGTATATCAGTATACCAGTTCTATTCTTATTCAATACTTTGACTGTTCATAATAGTTTATGTTTCTTACCTGAGTTCTTTGTCTGGAACTCCACCACCTGCTTTTCACTGGAGCTCATCCTGTTCTCTAGAGCTGAACAAGTTTAAAATCTTTACAGTAAAATATAATTTTCATCCTCAGTTTATTTCAGTTTCCGTCATCACATATTAGAAAGTTTGACACCTGTTTTCTACCACACTAAAGAGTTCACTTTAAATCAGATAGCTTACCTCCATCCTCACCCTGAGCCCCCGTCCAGAGCAGACAGAGCAGCAAAACTGCAGCTTTCCTCATTCTGAAATATCGCTGTTCAGACAGAGAAGTGTGACACGTCTCGCTCTGTTCCCGTCTTTATATACACGTTAAACAGGTCACGAGGTCGTGAGAATCCAGCAGATGGCTTTGATAACACATATAAAAATAATCCAAGCGTCCTTGGACATTGTTTGATGTTCTCATAAACAAGTCATGTTTATCTTGGAGTTCTCATTGACCTTTGTGGGAAAAGTACTGCGGTGTGAATGCGCCTCTTGGTGCCCTAGGAGGAGATTCAGGTGATAAGGTGTGTGTGGGGGGGGGGGGGGGGGCTAATGGTTACACAAAGTAACCTGCAGCTCTTAAACCAACATACCTGTGGAAGGTCACAGCATGGTCTTAACTTTCAAATAATCTACCTGTGTATGCTTTGACTGCTGAAGAAATATAACTCACTCTCTCTCTCTGTTTGCAGGTCAGTTTGCTGACTGTGTATTAGTGTACTATATGTATTACATCTATCGCTCCGTTATCGTCCTGGAGGTTGTGGAGCTGCTGCACAAACACAGCTACAGAGGGCATGTGGATGTCAGCCTCCTAGCAACATGGGAACAAGTGAGACGGAAAAAACAATATTTAATATTGAGAAAACAGCACACTGCTACTCCTGCTTTAGTTTGAAAAACGGAGCTTCTCTTGTAAAAAGTTACAAATAAAATACATGTTAAAGGAAAACCCCCCGCAGGACTTCATAGGCCCCCTTGATAAATACATTAAATTATAATGAAACCAGCTGCAATGGATCATGGATCCACCAGGGGGAGCAGTGATTAAAAAGCTGCCACACTGGAACTCATGTGAAATAAACAGCTGATAGAGCTACAGGAATCTGATATAGCGGAGCTTTGTTAAGATCCATATGTCACGGATAGGATCATATTCTGTGCTATATAAGAGACATGTAATCATTTACAAAACATCACCATGTTTTTATTTAACAAAATAATGTTGTTTAAAACCTCTTAAGCCCCACGGACCCGGTTCCGGGGCCGAAATCGCGTCATTTGCAGGAAACAACGTCTAAGGAACCTTAATATTTAATAAACTATGAATATTTTATATCCATATAACGGGAAAAAACTAATTTAACTGATCTTTTTCATTTAAAAAAAAAAAAAAACACACAATGCTAACAGTGAGCCTCTGAATTAGCCCCGAGCGAAAAATGCTAACCTATTACTGCACCGAAAATCACTCCTAGCTCCCTTATTACTTATCCTAGCTGCACATCCAACACATCGTTTATGATCGTAAAGACACGGAATCTAACGGTGCTCACCTCAAGACTGAAAGATATAAACTCGCGACGTTATCAACAAAAACGTACATCCAAACATGTGGCGCTAGGTAGCCTACAACGCTAACATGGCTTACATTGGTTTTGTCTGGTCAAAACTGGTCTTCAATGGCATTAAAACGATAAAAACGATGCTGTAGTTAATCCATAGGTTAATATCCAATGTGACTGTGTCCCCTTTGAAATGTTCTGATAATCTATAAGCAATAAAACTGCAATTCCGTTTTCAAATATCAGAGCAGGCCATTCCTACGCTCTGTAGAAAGATTGAATGAGCAAGGACGCAACTTTTTTTTTACATGAGTGTGTGCGGGATGATTTCCCTTCGATTCTATTGGCTCTAACGGTCAGAAAGAGATGTCACATGTCAAAATCGAAGAAGGGGGGCCAAAGATAAGGAAAATCCACCCAAATGGCCCCAGAAGAGGTTTTTTATAACTTGTTTTGCATCAATCTTGATATAGGGTACTTATTATATGTTGTACTTTGGATTCCTAAAGCTTTTAGTCTACTAACCCATCATACAAGGTTAGTTTTCACTATAAGTACAAAATATGTTTTGGACGGACACTAAAATCTACAGTTTTTTACCATGTTCAATCTGAATTTTCTTTAAAATAAAAAACATCTATATTGATTCTGACTTTTCTACATCCAACTCACAGGTTTATCATTACTTTGAGAAAAAAGATTATTAATTTAACCCTTTTAGAAGGGAAGATATGGTCATTTGTTCTGGGAATGTCATTTTCGAGCCTGAAACCTGAAAAACAGGCTTGGGGCTTAAGAGGTTAATCCACGTTGGCGTAGGTACAAAACCGTTGGTTTGTTTTTTCATCAGGAAATGCAGACCGGCTCAAACAAACGATTTTTAATCATCATCCTCACGATCATTTCATGTATCATATGTTCGCCGAATTGACATGAAAGCACAAATAAATGTGGTTTAATCCACATGTGTTTACAACTACAAAAATAATCGGTTTGTTCACATCCAACGGGAGGAAATGCAGCACGGCTCTCACTACCGGTTTTTAATCCTATTTTAATCATCATCTTCACGATAATTTATGTTTATGTTCGCCGAATTGACATGAAAGCAGTGACACATATGAATATTCTTTGGTCAACTCCATTAAAACGTTATTAACTTGCCCAAACTCAGTAATTCACTAAAAATAGGTTTATTTTTAATGAAGCCTCGTCATCTCATGGGCAAACGGGCTATAATATTATACTATTGTTAATAGTTTACTGTATTATTAGTGTTTAATATTACTGCTATTACAATCACACATTGAGTTCATTGTTGTGCAATGTTGAAATCAGACCGTTTTTTTTTTTTAAATAGTCTGAATGAAACGTTAGCTCTCAGGTGATCAGCTGTGTGTTTACACACCTAATGGCCCATCAGCCACAGCTCTCCCCCCCACCCCCCCGATCTCTCTTCTCCAGCAGTAAAGTTAACTTTAGGTTTGCATATTTATGCAGTGTCTCTTCCTCTCTGAAATATGAACGTTAGTTTTTACTGAAATTATCAAATAAAGTCAACGTTTCACAGTGTTTACAAACATTGACCATACCGTTCACCAGCCCCCACCCCCTCTGAGTGACAAGCTGAGAAGTCAACTACTGTCAGGGAACATACTGTTACCCAGTTAGCTGTCTTTAGGTGCTTTCACACCGCAGTACTTTTCCCACAAAGGTTCATCAGAACTTAGTTCATGAGAACTCTTTAGTTCTCATGAACTAAGTACAGATCGCATTCACACCGGAATAAGTCCCTGGGGGAGGATTAGGCAAATTAAGCCGCTGAAGTCACTTCTTCTTCTTCTGCTTTGGGTTTACTGGCAGCCGCAAACAACTTCACGGGTATACTGCCAACCGAAGTCCCCGGCGGGAAGTCCCCGGAGTTGGGGACTGGCTTCAGTAGAAGCTGCTGGGACTCCCAGCAGCTTCTTCTGAAGCCTTCCGAGTAAATCGCCAGAACGCCGACACCTCCTCATCTCCACCGCTCCCATGTTTTCTTTTGTGTTGCCATAAGTTAGTCTCCCTGCGTTTCTGCGCTGGGCTAATGCTAATGCTAATAATGCTAATGCGAGGATAATAAAATGGCGGCTTCACAAAACTTTTTGGGAGTTTTACGAGGCGTGGTTTGCAATCCACCCAGCCAATCAGACATAGGAACCTTTTTTCTCCCACGAAAGTACCTGCTCTCTAGCATGGACGGAAAAGGGGGTAAAAAGGTTCTCATTAACGAATTTTAGTTCCGGCTCTTTTTGGTGTGAACATTTCGGAACTATATCGGAACTAAAGTGGGAAAAGTACTGCAATGTGAACGCACCTTTTATGTATTGCCCATCGGAATGTGTGGAGAAAGTCTCCCAAGGGGGTGGGAGACTTTTTACTTTTGTTACATTCCAATGGACAATCGGAATTACATGCAGGGCAGCATTGCCGGTCTGAAAGGGGTCTCTGGAAATATCAAACATTTAATTAAAGTTTTAAAAACAGTGACGGGTTAAAATCAGAGGTGGAAGAAGTATTTCATTTATTTACCAAGTTAAAACGACGTATTAGAAGCAAATGTCTTGCATTCAAAATTGTCGATAGCCCAAGTGAAAAGTATTATCTGTCACATCCTGGCCCTGGCTGATCGCCTCACTCCCTCACCTGTGTGTTTTCCTTCCCTGTTAATCACCTGCCTAGCCTCAATGAGCCTCAGCTGTAATCATTACTCCTCTCCTGTGTATTTAGTCTGTGCTGTTGCCTTGGTCATTGCCAGTTCGTCTTGTCTGTCTAGCTGGAGGTGCTCCTAGATACTCTCCTAACGTAAGCTATAGTTCTAGCTGTTTAGCATTTGTACCAACTTAGTTGGTTGTTTTTCGTTGCTTCCAGTCTGTACATTTTTGGATCTCTGCCTGTATTATTTTGCCTTTTGGATTAAACAATTGACTAAAGACCTTTTTAGCCTGGTTGTGCTCTTGAGTCCTATTTTTGCTCGTGCCCGTACTTGTGCTTGATAGTAGCCTACGAACTGGCCAGCATGGACTCAGCCGAACATGATTCTGTGCGGGCTGCTCTTCAGAGTCAAGGGAGGAGGATTTACCACCAAGAGGAGGAACTTACCGGGCTTCGCCAGGACTTAAAGTTGATGGCCGAGAGACAGGAGTCTGTTTTGTCGTCTTTTGGTGGGCAAGTCTGTTATTTGGTCGAAAATATCCAAAAACTATTACTCCAGCCAAGTCCTCCAGCTCCACCATTGTCTGTTTCCCCAGTGGATCCTACTCCAGTCCAGTCTCCAACTCCGACCCTGTCTCCTCACCTCTCCCGACCAGAGCATTTTTCTGGGGATTCCGTTGATTGTCAGGCTTTCCTGGCTCAGTGCGGCCTCCACTTTGAGCTCCAGGCTGCATGCTACCCATCTGAGCGCTCAAGGGTGGCATACATTATCTCCCAGCTTTCTTGCCGAGCTGAGGCTTGGGCGACGGCAGAGTGGGTGCGAAGGTCTCCTGTTAGTGACCCCCTCGATCTCTTCTCTGAGACCTTCACCAAGATCTTCCAGCACATCCCACCTGGGCGGGGCAGCCAGAGCACTCGTTGGATTGCGCCAGGGTAAGCAGAGGGTTTCTGACTATGCTATAAAGTTCCATACCCTGGCAGCGGACAGTGACTGGAACCAATCAGCATTGTTTGATGCTTTCCTTTATGGATTGTTCGGCACATTAAAGGATCAGTTAGCTCCTCTTGAGCTTCCAGCTGATTTGTGGCGCATTTCCACTGCAGCGGGTAGCCCCGTCTAAGCGTCCTTAATCGTCCTCAAGCGGCCAGGCCAGTTTTTGGTGGCCTTTCCATATAGCGTAGCACCGGCTAGCGGGTACTTTTTCCCTCTTTTTCCGGCCCCCATAAAATCGTGGTTCTATCAGGCCAGGGCCAGGCTGAACTAGTGACGTCAACACTCTCGACTGCTGATTGGTCAGAGAGAATCGCCACAAGATCGCCCGCGAGATCATCCCTAGCGTCGCATATATATCTAGAAGCAAGCTTGCAGCATTTTATACACAACATTTTTGTAAACGGAGGAGCGACAAAAATGGCAACGTCAAAGAAAAGCACACCGTGGTCGACCGAGGAGGTGGACCGACGTTCCTACATCTCATTGGGGATGATAAAATCCAGCAGGAGCTCGACGGAACAACTCGAAATGTGAAAAAAACAAAACACGATCGCCCCCGCCTACACTGTGTTGCTACCCCAGGTCCTAAACTGTAATGGAAATGCGCCACGGCCTCGGACGGCCAGCGAGGCAGCCCGAGGTCGGAGCGAGGACGCTTAGGGACGCTTAAACGGGGCTACCCCGCTGCAGTGGAAATGTGCCATTGGACTCCCTAATTTCATTGACTATTAAGATTGACAAGCGACTGATAGAGAGGGAGCGAGAGAGAGGACACTGCGATTCCCTACATCCTTTCCTCAAGTACAGATACTGGTGTTTAAAAATACTCTGGTGAAAGTAGAAATACTGACTAAAGTTCTTAGAATATAACGGGTGACAGGAACTAATCACACCTGTTAGCATTAGCAGCGTGTTCACCATAAGTCTTTTTAATCGTTTTCAGACACCACATCTAACCGTTAACCTGACAACACCTGAAGTAAAAAGTGACATTACCTGTTAGAAAACCTCCACGGTGAGTCGATAGGCTTTAAAAGTGAATTAAGGGACGTTGCCAGAGCTCAGATTATAATGTTTTACTTGTTAGCTGTTAGCAGCAAACCGACGTTCCTCTGTTTCTACGGTAACATGACGTCATCACGCTGCCAGGACGTACAGACTTCTAATAATAATAATAATAATGGGTTCCATTTATAAAAGCACTTTATATCTGATCTCAGATGCCCAAAGTGCTACAAGTAGTTCAGCATGAACAGTATAAATAAACATTACACAACACGGTAGAATTAATAAAAAGCAATACAAAAATAAAAAATAAATAAAAGGATATAAAAAGGGTCTAGGCAAAGGCTCTTTTGAAGAGGTGGGTTTGAGGCCTTTTTTAAAAGCCTCCACGGTCTGTGGTGCTCTCATTTGGTCGGGGAGGAGCATTCCACAGACTGGGAGCAGCCGAGCATAAGGCCCGGTCTCCATAGTACGGAGCTTAGTCCTGGGGGGTTTGAGGAAGTTGGAGTTGCTGGAGCGGGTGGTGCCGTAAGGAGGTATGGGGGGGTGAGGAGTTCCTTGAGGTAGGGAGGGGCAGTTCCATGGACACACTGGTGGGTTGAGGACGGAGACCTTGAATTCGATCCTTAGTTTCACGGGTAGCCAGTGTAGTGCTTTTAAAGGATGTGGGTGATGTGATCATATTTGCGCACTCTCATCAGGATCCTAGCAGCGCTGTTCTGAATGTATTGGAGCTTCTGGATGCTTTGTTAGGGATCCCGATGAGGAGTGCATTGGCAGTAGTCCAGCCTGGAGGAGACAAAGGCATGGACCAGCTTTTCGGCGTCAGACAGAGTGAGTGTGGGGCGGAGTTTGGCGATGTTCCTGAGTTGTATAAAAGGAGTTCTTGCACAGCTGTTTAATGTGGGCCTCAAAGGTCAGATGGGCGTCCATTTTAACACCCAGGTTGGTGACTATTGAGGAGAGGGTAATGTCCTGGTCGGAGAAGGTGATGGTGGTGATGGTGGATGACCGAACCTGGTGTGGGGTGCCAACTATAATTGCTTCGGTCTTGGTGCTGTTGAGTTCAGGAAGTTTTGCTTCATCCACGCCTGTATCTCCTCCAGGCAGGCAGTGAGTGTGGGTGAAGGCAGGGCTGCAGAGGAGGTAGGGTTGATCCTGAGGTACCGTTGGGTGTCATCAGCGTAGCAATGGAATGATACTCCATGTCGGCTGATGATAGAGCCAAGGGGGAGCATGTAGAGTGTGAAGAGGGTGGGGCCGAGGAACTGATCCTTGAGGGACACCACAGGTGACGTTGTGGGTACCCGACTCTGCCTCGCCCCACGAGACATCTCTGTTCTCCCGGTGAGTATGATCTGAACCAGTCAAGGGGAAGAGTCAGAGAGTCCGATGGTGGAGTGCAGACGATGGAGGGAGGATGCCGTGATCGACGGTGTCGAAAGCTGCAGTGAGATCGAGAGGATGAGGAAGAGAGGGAGAGCCAGCATCAGCCGTCATCAGCAGTCGTGGTGACCCTGACCAGGGCAGTTTCTTGTGCTGTGGCCTGAGCGTGAAACCAGACTGGAACTTCTCAAATAGATTGTTGGAGTTTAGGTGGTCATGGAGCTGAGCAGCAACTATTTTTTCCAGCACCTTTGATAGAAAAGGAAGGTTGGAAATGGGTCTGTAGTTGGCCAGGACTCCCGGGTCAAGGGAGGGTTTTTTGAGGCGAGGTTTGATGACAGCGGTTTTTAGGGCAGAGGGGACCTGCCTCTCATTCTTTTTTTTAATGCAATAAGATAATAACGTACATTTAAAAGTAGGATATTATTTACATATAAAGGCAGTTGGCATCGAGACATAACCAATACAATATACATTCAATTTAAAATAGCTTTATTCTTATTATTACTTACTTATTACAGCTAACCAATCAGAGCAGACGAGAAAAGTATGATAAAATAAGAGCTTTTGTTGATCATTAAACCATGGAGACATGTCACACAGTAAATACTAATATACTCCTGAAAATATGAATAAATTACTGAAGCTCATATTTGATTTACTTACTCCGTTATTCAATTGTATTAGTCATTATTACAACACATAATCACACTGAGCAGTAACCACTGTTTTTATGTATTTCTTCATTAGTCGTGACTTCCACCCGCTCATAACTCATATTTTAAGATCCCATTTAGCTCAGGATTTTTCTTCCTGCTGAAATGCTCCTTTAAACTTCTCGTCACTTCAACACAAACATTCAGCTTTCTGCATTCAGGAGGTCGAATCTGTCTAAGTAGGTATAGAAAGAAAGTAAACATATATTAAGGGACATTATCTTTATTGCACAAAATATGTAAGATATTTAATAGCTTGGGTGATTCATCTGTTTAAAATCAGAGGCGACTATATCTTCAATTATCTCAGGTGTTATAGTCAGGATTTATTCTTTGCAGTTTAGTCTACTTTTTTTTTTTAAATTGTTAAAGAATTTAATAATCCCTGCACACAGGGGCAAACATCTGCGGAGCTGCCTGCAGATGATGGCACTGGATTAAAGTTAAATACACACATTACAATCTTACTTAATGGTCTTTAGTTCGTCCAGGACATGGAGATGATGGCTGGGGTTTTGTCCACATATTTAGAGACTCTGCGCCTCCTGCGAGAGCCAGGGTTGCAGGTCTGTGGGACAGAGAGGAGCGTTACTTTGGACAGATTTAAGTATTTAAAACACTGTTTTGACATTTACAACAACAGCATTAGCAACATCAACAGTCCCACATCTGGTGTTCGAAAAGGAGTGAGAATAAGTATAATTTATTTAATCTCACCCCCTTGTCCCTAAATGATTTATTTATAATCTGCAATAATTATCATTATTATCAATCTGCTTTAACTGTTGATTGACATATATACATATATGCACATATACATACCTACATACACACACACACACACACACACACACATATACATATACATATATGTACATATATGTATATACACACTTACATACTGACACATATACACATAGACATAGTCAAACACCTTCCCATCCCTGTACCTCGAGAAATAATTTCTCTGTATTTCCTCTTGAACTGGTTAATGTCTGGAAATCGCTTTTGCTCCAAGTTCACCACTGTTCCATAGGTCTGACTCCACAGGTTAGGGTTAATGTCTGGACATGGCTTTAGCTCCACGTTCACACTGTTCCATAGTCTGACTCCACAGGTTAGGGTTAATGTCTGGACATCGCTTTAGTTCCACGTTCACACTGTTCATAGTCTGACTCCACAGGTTAGGGTTAATGTCTGGACATGGCTTTAGCTCCACGTTCACACTGTTCCATAGTCTGACTCCACAGGTTAGGGTTAATGTCTGGAAATCGCTTTTGCTCCAAGTTCACACTGTTCCATAGTCTGACTCCACAGGTTAGGGTTAATGTCTGGACATGGCTTTAGCTCCACGTTCACACTGTTCCATAGTCTGACTCCACAGGTTAGGGTTAATGTCTGGACATCGCTTTAGTTCCACGTTCACACTGTCCATAGTCTGACTCCACAGGTTAGGGTTAATGTCTGGGACATGGCTTTAGCTCCACGTTCACACTGTTCCATAGTCTGACTCCACAGGTTAGGGGTTAATGTCTGGACATCGCTTTAGCTCCACGTTCACAATGTTCCATAGTCTGACTCCACAGGTTAGGGTTAATGTCTGGACATGGCTTTAGCTCCACGTTCACACTGTTCCATAGTCTCACTCCACAGGGCTGAGATACAAAAAGTTCTTCTGGTTGTACGGACCCTATGAATTTCGAATTGAAATTGTTTCCTTGAAACTATATCCCCCCACTCGTTGAGTGAATACTTTTTGGATGTTTCCTGGTAAAATGTTATTATTTGCCTTAAACATGATTTGTTTCCGTTTGGAATTCTACCAGGTCTGTACATTTTAACAATTTGACTGGAGGAATAATTCGTTAAGGAAGTTAGCTTAGATAACCTAAGTTAGCTTAAGTAACTAGAGTTTAGTAGCTACAGTTAGCTTTAGTAACCAAAGTAAGTTATTAAAGAAGTATTTAGCTTAAATAACCAGGGCTGCACATAACTGGTGCGCATTTGCGTACCAACATTGAGAGAGAGAGAGAGAAGAGAGAAAGAGAAAAGAGAGAAGAGAGAGAGAAATATATTTGCGTGTTGCATGTGAACCTATGATATGAACTCAGGGCCGACCCGTAGCACTGGCATAATAGATGTTCGCCTAGGGCGCCAGACCTGGGGAGGCTCTGCGCTGGCAGTTCTGGGAGGGAAGAAAAACATTTTTGACCGTTGGTGCTCATCCTAATTTTCGGGCCGTGATGTAACAATATTCATAATTAAGTAAATGTAACACCCTTTCACCCCGGTTTACACGTTTCATTTGGCCCTGTACGATGGGCGCTCTGTAAGTGATGACAATGGGGGATGTTGGCTTATCTGGCGCCTGCAGGCTCACAGCCAAAATGCGAGTGAGCGAGGGAGAGAGGGAGGGTGCAGCCCGGTACCGGCGCTGTTGTTATTAGGATCTGGTGCTAGCTGCTTTAACGATATAAGAAGAAGATTGTTTCTACAATAATGTGGAGGGAGAGTCCTCTCCAGTCAGACTGAGAGGCTGATAACTTACAGCTCAGTGAGGGTAAGGACTCTGAGTGTTTAGATGGTTAACTTTAGTCTAAGTTTTCAAACGGTTTGGTCTCAATTTATGTACGCATATTTCCAAGGCACTCCTTTATAATTATTTGGATAAACAGGTTGAAATCATTCCAATGTATACTATAGGACAGTAACCAAAAATATCCTTTAAAAACTGGAAAGATACAAAAAATGCATTAATAAATAAATGTTAGGTAAAATAAGATATGAATGAACAACATAAATCAAATAAGTTACATTAATTTGTTATTGGCTATGGTAGGTATTGGTTATGTTCACATACTTATTTGATTACATCCACTTTTCTAAGATGACAACAGAGACTTTCGACCCAAAACCAGCAGCTAATGGCAGACTCAACCAGAGAGAAAGTAGTAGGCCTACATCATCAGCTACCATGTCTGACAGAGAGGAAGACAGTGAGGAAGACAGTCAGGAGAACAGTCAGGAGGCTAGTGATGACGGCTAAAGCAAACAGATATTGTTCTAAACTGTATTAAAGTAAACAGGTATTATCTTGAACTGTATTGAAGTGAACATGTATTATTTGGGACTGTTTTAAAGTAATCCTATATATATATATATATATATATATATATATAAACCTTCTCACTTACACTCAGTGACCAGATACCAGCACACACACATCACACACACACACATACACCTCCTCTCACCAGCACACACACACATATTCTTTTCAAGGTTCTTCTGGGGCCAATAATCTCAAGCGCCAATATATCTGTGTACAATGTTTGATTGTCTGGGAAAGAATAGAGTTTGTGTGAAATCTTCCTTGGGAAAGTAAAGGAGTGAACTCAGGTGCAAGATAAGAAGTGACTCTCCGCCCCAAATATGTATATATATACTGTTGTTTATTCTGCAAAATGCCTCCTGTTTCTGACTGGCTGCTCCCGATATCTGTATCGCACGGCAGTAGAGCAGGGAGCCCGGAGTGCTCTGTTACAGGGCACTCTGTATTTCGTATTGTGTTTTTTACCATTAAAATCAGATTATTGTTATAACTTTTATGCCGGTGTTTTGAACTCCTTCTCTTATTAATCTGACCAGGCTCATCTAACGGACGGCGCGGAGCGGAGGTGGGCTTTAAGCCACCATTACTGTGTTTGCTCCTACACGGCTTGTAGGATTACTGGTCGTGCTAATGTTGTCTTGTGTTCACCTCTGCATGTGTGTTCTGTGTTCACCTCTGCATGTGTGTTCAGTGCCTTGTGTCTGGCAAATAAAGTCAAGACCCCCTCAAAAGTTCCGGTTTATTTCATTTTAAGGATGAGCACCAAGCAACATCTCCAGGTGCTCCTTTGAGAACCAGGGCAAAAAGTTATGTGCACCCCTGTTAAATAACCAAAGTTAGCTTGAATAACCTAAATTAGCTGAAGTACCTAAATTATCTTAAGTAAGTTAGCTTTAGTAGCTAAAGTTAGCTTTTGTAACCAAAGTAAGTTAATTGAAGTAATACAAATAAATTGTACAAACTGAGGTCATTTAACCTGAGTTAGCCTAAATAACCTCAGTTAGCTTAAATGTCACATGTCATGGCCATTTCCACTGATCATAATTCCATTGTTGTGGTCTACTAGAATAGATTTATACTGTGCAATTTCCAAACTCACATTGGTTTTGCATACAGCATCTCTGTAAAGTATGTGTATTCACTCTCTCCACAAACGGCACGTTGCAGCTCTTGCCCCCCCCCCTCCCTGTGAGCCCAGTGTGCTCCGATTGGTCGGGACGTTGTGAATCGCGCTGAGCTCCGTGGAGGTGTGATTTCCTTGTTTAGCGATACACAGCGAAACACAGCCAAACTCACCCTGACCACACACAAAGTCACAGCCGAAGTAAAAACAATAAGTGTGACTTGATATTGAGTAAGAAAAAGGTTGATAAACGCTGTGAGAATGGGTCTGCAGAGAATGGGTCTGCAGAGAGAATTTTGCGCGATCCCAACCGTCTGTTATCAGCCTACAGCCAGGGAGGAGAAATCAGAGCAGAGCTGCTTGCACTGAGTGTGTGTGTGAGGAAGTCCGTGGATTGGTCAATTTGGACCAATCAGCGGGGGCTTAACGTAACGGCCACGGACGTAACGTAACAGCTCCACGGATTTGTCCATTTCGTTGGGACGACATGACATCATGATGTACCCGGAAGAATCAAATGGACAGTGATGTATCTCCAACGAGGCGTTTTGGGGAGGTATTTTCTGTTTTAGAGTTTACTCACTACAGGGTGTACTTTGAGGGTTTTGACTCTGCACACCATTTACATGCATAAAAACCTCATAACACACAAGGGGACGGGTAATAACCGGAAAAGCATGACATGTCACCTCTAAATAACCTCAGTTAGCTTTGACCAATAGGGTGCCTTAAAAATAACCATTGTGCTAACAGTGGCTATTAAATAGGTTACTATTTTTCTTCTGAGATGCAGAACTTCATCTTAGTAAAAAACATTAGATTTAATTGTGTTTCTAGTCTCTTCTTACCGGCTGGCAGGAGTTTCCCATCCTGACGCACAGCTCCAGTTTGCAGTGAGGAAGATTTCTCTGTTTCCTCCGTTGAAATCGAACATGTTTAAAGAGAAAACGTTGGAGGTTCCCTGTCCGTTTCCACTCAGTCTCACCGTTCATCGTTCGGGCATGTTGAGGAACAGGAACACAGACATCATGACTACATGTTCAGCAGCAGACCTTTCTATGATGCCCCAAACATAATATGTAAAGCAGGGATGGGCAAATGGCGGCCCGCGGGCCGCATTGCAGCCCCCACCTCCTCTTTTTGCGGCCCTCAGATTAATTTAAACGTAATTAATAATTACAAGTAATATATTACTTGTAGTACTGATACCGTCCACTAGAGTCCTAGTTACGTCGCGATCTGCGTAGATGATTTCAAATACCGCGAAATAATCTGTGACGCATTTGTGTGTATTGTGTTTGTTTCCCGGGGCAACCCTCACAAGAAACCGGCTGTTGTTATGCCTGCTGTGACGTTAAGTTGCCTCTTGTAATTATGCCTTTACAAGCTTAAAAGTTGTTTTATCATCTGAATTTGGCGAAACAAGTTTAATATTCTTAAAACCAAGACTTTGTTATTTGAAATCAGAGATGAAAACAAACTGTCACGGACCCTGCGTGTTATCTATGATTACTACGCTTTCATTCATAATTTCAGCGGGAGGAGGGGGAGGGTGCTGAGGAACAGCAGAGTGCGGGCTGACAGGTGTCTGTGTGACATTCCCCTTATTGTGGAATAAGGGGAATGCAGAGACTGGCTACAAGTGTTTTAGGTTCAAGTTAGACAACTAATGTCTGGGTTAGTGTTCATGACTTCATGTGTATGTCATCTAATGGTTAATCTCAATACACACACATTTTCCGTGCTTTCCAATAGTTTAAATAGTTTTATTCCACTGTTTAATAACCTGTTCAATACAAACATGCCACTTGTAAAATGAAAAACATTTCTGTGAACTGATATTTGTTTAGTGAGCTTATTAGAGGATGTTCCCATTTTTTGGGGATGTTCCCTTTGATTGTAAAATGTCAATGAAGATGTCAGATTTAGTATATTTGTTAATAATTACATACAAACACATGGAATTATTGGGTGTGTGTATGTTCCAAGTGAATCTGCGGCCCCCTGGTGGCCAGTACATCAATGACGGGCCCCCCACCATCAAAGTTGCCCATCCCTGATGCAAAGTATCAGGATGTTCTGAATCTGCAGTCTGCATTTCTGGCTATTACTATTATGACCCACAACCCTCTGATTTACACTTCCTGTCCAACCCAGTCTCACGGCATTTTGTGGTATAGTCACGACATTAATCTATTGATTCGTGTTCACCAACAAGATGTTCCCCTTTTTTTCATGTCACACAGAACGATTTTAAAGCATTGTATTTCTATGGTAGTATGTTTCGTGCCTGCACCACGTCTTTTTGTCCGTCGGGTCTTGGAAGACCAGAAGCTGTGTGGTTCATAAAAACATGCTTACTCAATATCAAGCCACGATTATTGTTTTTATTTTAAAATCGTATAATGTCAGGCTTTTTTTGCCGTCTGTGAGGAAAAGAAATGGCTCAGAGCCTCAGAATACTGAAACAGCCACCGGCCGGTGTTTCTTGTGAGACACGCAAAAATACACAAACACACACACACACACACACACACTCGCGAGCTTCCCCCAGACCAGTAAAACAAACGAAAATGTGTCTTCGGGTCAATGTGACTAATTTCGATAGAGCAAGTCACATTTGGTTTAGGCACGAAACATACTACCAGTAGAAAACATTGCTTTCAAAATCGCTCTGTGTCGAATCAATAGATTATATTTCGTGACTATAACACATAATGCCGTGAGACTGGGTTGATGTGGCTCGTCAGCGCAGACTCTCGCATCGCTATTTTTGCAAACTTCGCAGGAGGCTACTCATGGGCTTGACCCTCGTCTTAGTCAGGCTTGTATTTGTCTTCTGCTAACCAACGCTCGTTGAAACTGCAACCTCCTGGCATACTATCCTCTCTATCACTCTCATCAGAATGCCCAGGTCACAGGTAACAAAAACACTTGCCGGTCACGCGCATTGCAGGGGAAGGCTGGAGCGGAGCTGTTTTATGTAAAAGCGAAGCAATTAAGCGCGCTCTAACTTCTTTATTTTCTTTTAACCTAAAAAGCGAAGTAAAGCATGTACAATTTCAAGCACTTTATCCCAAATTCAAGCACCATTCCCAAAATTCAAGCACTTTTCAAACCTTGAAACACTCGTAGAATTTCAAGCATTTTCAAGGATTTCCAGCACCCGTACACACCCTGAATATAAATACATTGCTTTTGAAATCGTTCTGTGTGACACGGAAAAAAAAGGGGGAAATCGTGTTGGTGAACACGAATCAATAGATTAAATGTCGTGACTATAACACAAAATGCCGTGAGACTGGGTTTTCCTGTCCCTTGTGGTCCAGTAGGATCAGAAGTTGCACTTTTCCTTGTTCATGTGATGTTTGGTGTTGTTTTGTTTCTTTCCGTTAACTGTCAAGTGGGAACTAAGTATTGTTTAATACTGCATTTCCCTCCTCACCTCATACCTCAAAGACCGTACCTACAGGGTAACTTGGAGAGGGTCAGAGTCCAACCCTTGTCAATTAACTACAGGGGTCCCTCAGGGCTCTGTTCTTGGTCCCCTCCACTTCTCTCTGTACACAAACTCGCTCGGATCAGTCATTAGCCCGCATGGTTTTCATACCACTGCTACGCTGACGACACCCAATTAATTCTGTCCTTTCCCCGCTCAGAGACCCAGGTCGTCGCACGCATCTCTGCTTGTCTAGCTGACATCTCTCAGTGGATGTCTGCTCATCACCTCAAGCTCAACCTTGACAAGACTGAACTGCTTTTCCTTCCGGGAAAAGATTGTCCCACTCTTGACCTGACAATCAACATCGGCACCTCTGTTGTTCCCCGACTCAGACTGCAAGGAATCTGGGTGACCCTAGATAACAAACGTCCTTCACTGCAAACATCGCTGCTACAACCCGCTGCTGCAGATATACGCTTTATAACATCAGGGGGATACGTCCCCACCTGACCCAGAAAGCCACGCAGGTTCTGGTCCAGACTCTCGTCACCTCACGCCTAGACTACTAAACTCCCTCCTGGCTGGTCTACCTGCATGTGCCATCTGACCTCTGCAGCTCATCCAGAATGCAGCGGCTCGTCTGGTCTTCAACCTTCCTAAATTTCCCACACCACTCCGCTCCTCCGCTCCCTCCACTGGCTCCGGTAACTGCTAGAATCCACTTCAAGACAATGGTACTTGCATACCATGCTGTGAATGGATCTGGCCCTTCCTACATCCAGGACATGGTTAAACTGTACACCCCAGCGCGTGCACTCCGCTCTGCATAACCAAACGACTCGCTGCACCCTCGCTGCGAGGGGGACCCAAGTTCCCATCAGCAAAAACATGTGGGTTTGCTATCCTGGCTCCAAAATGGTGGAATGGCTCCCCATTGACACCAGGACAGCAGAAAGCCTGCACATCTTCGGCGCAGACTGAAAACTCTTTCGACTCCACTTCGAGCGATAGAATTACTAACAAAGAACTGCTAACAGAGCACTTATATACTAATAAAGGACTGGCTTATCTAAAGCCAGTTGAGTAGCACTTGAAATGTTTGGCTCTATGAAACCTGATTACTTATATGATTCTGTTTTCTTCAAGGTTGTGTCTTCCTGGTCGAATGTACTTATTGTAAGCTTTGGATAAAAGCGTCAGCTAATGCAATGTAATGTAATTTAAAGTTTTGTGTTTCTCTTATTTTCCTACGATACTGTTGAAAATATGAAGGAAAGACCATCTATTTCTATTTATTTATTTCTTTTGAGGAAGGGGCAGGTAATATCAGATGATTCTCCCTGCTTCCTTTCGGTACGGTGTGTTTATAGAGACATGCTTTGTAACTAATTGTTACATTAAGTTGTGCGTACCATGAACGAAACAAATACAAAAAATGAAATGGTGTTTTATTTTGCTTATTAGATATTTCCACGGCTCACAAACAAAGTGGTGTTTTGGATGCTATCTCAGATCTGCGTGTCTCACCCGCTGTTGATGAGGTCGTATCTCAGACTGTCATTTGGAGACGACTTGCTGGTGGCCCAGCAGGAGTCGGTCACGATGGAGACTCTGTTCTGGTCCAAACCCTCCGTGTTCAGCTCCACCCAGATCCTCTGGTTCAGCAGCAGCTTCGTCTCTGGCTTCACGACAAAGAGGAGGTTCTGGTCCTCGTAGGCGCTCATCTCCAGGGTGTAGTTCCACTCTCCAGAGGTCAGCTCCTGCACCACAGAGCTGCAGAGCACACACACCACACACCACACATATCATTTGATTTATTTCAAAGAACTTACTTATTAACAATAATACAAACAAATTATTCTTTTACGTTGTATGTCATATTTTACAAGACAAATACAAAAGACTATCTCTGTCCATCCACCATCCAAAATACATTTGTTATTAAAAACACACGCAGTATAGCGGTGTGAGCTTGGAGCTTGGCGGTACATTAAGGACCAGGAGAAGCTCACCTGTCTTTGATCCTGAAGGTGAAACTCTTGATCTCCGGCTCTTTGTACAGGCAGGAGAAGTCGATCTGGATCTGGTCGTGACGCGTGATCACGCCGTACTCTGACATGTTCCTCGTCACGATGGCGTTCTTGTAGAGGATCATGCTGTTGTTTTTCTGCAATGTGAAAGAAAACGTTAAGTTCATTTAATCACAGCAGTCACATTATCCTCGTGGCCGTTAACAGTCCTGACAGAGAACTCTCATGGTCTCCAGCTTGAGCTTAAACAGATCTATTTATTTCTGATCCTCTCAAGAATGGAAGGAGTCATCACATACAGAGCATCAACTAGTTCCTGAACAGTGTCCTTCACATGCTGATATCCAAGAGAGGAGTTACACAGTCACAAGATGGAGGAATGGAAAGCAGTATTCAATGTTTACTTCAGATTAGCTCCACATCAGAAATGAGCATGCTTGTCATATGTCTATCTCCATAGAAGCTGAATCATCATGTTAATCACATCGCTATCATATGCCTCAAACAGTCCTGATGCTCTTCTAGGTAATCAGACATCCTGGCATGTTCACAGCTACAGTTGGTATACCTTTGTTATCATGTTACTCTCATATTGGAAGAGGACATTCAGGAATCTTCTAAATACGTTCACTCACCACGACCTCCGTCCCGCAGATGTTGCTGCTGTCGAATCGAAGGTCACCATGTGGGTCTCGTTGTCCATTTGGCCCTTGCAGTTGGGGTCGTTCAGTGTGTAAAACTGAGTAATCGATGCCTTTGTCAGCCAGCAGACATCCAGCCAGAGTCACAGAGGCCGACTCCTCCTGCGCAGACCGCCGGCTCGCCTGCAAACACACCAACACTTCAGTAAAGATCAGAAGTTTCTAACTACACTAAATATGTTTTCTGATGAAGCTAGAGTTGAGCTACACGTCAGCATCAGAATCCCTTTATTAGTCCCACAGAGGGGACGTTGACATTGTTACTGGGTGCAAAAATTAACACGCAATTTACAAAATACATCCTGTAACAGTTGAGGATTTAGCAGCCAGGTATATATGCACAGTTATTAACGGCATATATATATGTTGCACATTGTTGGTATTTAACAACAAGGGGTGTTATAGTCTGTGTTGTTGTGTGTCATTGTTGTGTTGTTCTGTACCTAGAGAGTTGGCTGGTGTGTATTTGGAGGCGAAACACCCCGACAGAGGCAGGGCCACGCCACAGAACTCATGTTCACTGCAGAGCTGCTGACAAACAGGGACTTCAGCTACACACACACAAACACATGCACACACACACACACACACACACACACACAACACACACACACACACACACACACACACACACACACCACACACACACCACACACCTATTTCACACCTCTGGCTACAAAATGTTCAAACTACTTTTTCTTTGTTCTGTTATCAGATTCTGGGCGATTGAAAAAGTGAATCTCACAGCAGGTGGTTGTTGACCTCCAGTCCTCCAGGGTGATATTTGCCTTCAGACTGCAGGACTGGGCGTAAGCCTCCATGAACTGGCAGTCGACCATCAACTAGACGGTAGTTACACAAAGTTTCTGTGCAGACGGTGATGAATGGCTCTGGATTGATATGGTTGTGACAGGCAGGAAGGGAACCTGCCTCAGGAGATTACAGCTGTCAGAGGGGAAGAGTTTGGGTAAATGATCAGTTTTCTGAACAGTGTCAGAACACCTGCTCATATAACAGTCAGCTCTTACTGGTCGGTGGCGAGGCTGCAGTTGATCGAGTTGTCGACCGTGTCTGTATGCTGAATCTCACAGCTAGAGGGAAACACAAATTACGTCACATTATAAACAACATCATGAGAAACAGGCACTATCAGTCAGACTAGGAAGTACCCAGGGAGGCTGGAGGAAGAAGACCTCATGATTAGAAACAAGTTGTATCAGACTAGGAAGTACCCAGGGAGGCTGGAGGAAGAAGACTTCTCTGCAGCTAGGCTGGTGGTCTGGCTGGAATCAGAGGGGCGGCCACACAAACCCTCCATAGCTTCGATGCGTCCTGGTGGATGTGAGGAAGAAAAGAAAGACTTTTAACCTAACAAGCACAGATTGCTATATTGATTCAAACTGTAATATAGCGTTCAGTACCTGCCACATGTGCGGTGTTGCCATCGAACAAGATGGTCATATTGTAAGACGGTAATTCGACAGTTACTATATTCTGGTCCACGGAGAACTCCACGCCGTTGTGCCGCTGTGCGATGCTGCTGAGCGTCAGCATCTGCTCATCAACCTACAAACAACACAGGCACACACATATATTAGCTCTGTGTGGCGCTTGTTCACAATTGGATTTTGTAATGTGTGTACGTCCCTTTAAATACACCAACACAAGTAACATCTGGGATGCAATGCTTAAAGTGGACCTATCATGCTATATTTGAATAATATATTTTAGGGCCATATCTATATAAAACATGTCTGGTATTTTTAAAAAAAAACTTCACAAACAGATCATGCATTTTAGCCATGCCTCATTTCGCTCTATTTGCTCTTTCCAGCCCTGTTTTTGCAAGGGCTGATTCTGTGAGAAGTCTTCTTCGCTGCTTTTGTGGCAGACTACAGCGCCACTTACAGGCCTGTACTACAGCGTCTCCAGTGCTTTCGAGCGGCAATGGCCGTGGGCGTGGCCGTGGCCCAACCCCCCATTCCACTGATAGGGGAGAGTTGCCCATATAGGCGGAGCTCCCTGTTTCTGATGTCAGAACAATTTCAAATCTGTATCAGCTCCGTTGCAAGCCCCGTTTTAGTGATTTAGGTATGGAGGAAAAGAGAGGGTTGTGTTTTCTGACTTGGTGAGTTCCCTGACACACCGGGGACACATATTCATAAAAGACGTAGAAAAAGTGCATTTTGCATGATAGGTCCCCTTTAAACTAACAACCCATGAATACAATGTGAGTTGTAAAGGATTGTGAAAGCTTACCAGAACTCTTCCACCTTGTTCCAGATGAATCATAACGCCTGGAAGTGATATGATCAAACGGCCCAAAAAAAGCGCATCTGTACGTCGTCGTTCCCCAAAACTAGCCATGAGGTTGAAACCGGAGCTTCCTTCAGACTTCATCAGAGTGTAAACACAGCGGTCAGGAACAGAGGTCACCCTGTCGAACACATCGATGACCGAGGAGCCAGCAACAGAGCACACAACGTATTTACTGTGAGGAGCAGTTGGTGCAACAGTTGGTGCAACAGTTGGTGCATCAGTTGGTGCGTCGGTGAGTGCGTCTGTGGGTGCATCAGTTGGTGCGTCTGTGGGTTCATCAGTTGCTGCATCTGTGGGTGATCAGTTGGTGCATCAGTTGGTGCCTCTGTGGGTGCATTAGTTGGTGCTTTAATTGGTGCATCTGTGGGTGCATAAGTTGGTGCATCAGTTGGTGAATCAGTTGGTGCGTCTGTGGGTGCATTAGTTGGTGCGTCTGTAGGTGCATCAGTAATTGGGGCCACAGTTGTTGGAGCGGCAGTAGTTGGGGCTCCAGTAGTTGGGGCTGCAGTAGTTGGAGCGGCAGTAGTTGGAGCAGCAGTAGTTGGGGCTGCAGTAGTTGGAGCGGCAGTAGTTGGAGCAGCTGTAGTTGGAGCCACAGTAATTAGGGCTGCAGTTGTTGGAGCTGCAGTAGTTGGGGCTGCAGTTGTCTGAGCGGCTGAAGTGGAAGCAGCTGTTTGGGGCTGCAGTAGTTGGGGCCAAATTTGTTGGAGCAGCTGTAGTTGGAGCGGCTGTAGTTGGAGCGGCAGTAGTTGGAGCAGCAGTTGTTGGAGCGGCTGTAGTTGGAGCGGCTGTAGTTGGAGCGGCTGTAGTTGGAGCGGCAGTTGTTGGAGCGGCTGTAGTTGGAGCAGCTGTAGTTGGGGCGGCAGTAGTTGGGGCCAAAGTTGTGGGAGCCAAGGTTGTGGGAGCAACTGTAGTTGGGGCTGCAGTTGTGGGAGCAGCAGTAGTTGGGGCTGCAGTTGTGGGAGCAGTATATAGTTGGGGCCACAGTTGTTGGAGCAGTTGTAGTTGGAGAAGCTGTAATTGGAGCAGTAGTAGTTGGGCCCCAGTTGTGGGAGCAGCAGTAGTTGGAGACACAGTTGTTGGAGCAGCTGTAGTTGGAGCGGCAGTAGTTGGAGCGGCAGTTGTTGGAGCGAATGTAGTTGGAGCGGCTGTAGTTGGAGCGGCAGTTGTTGGAGCAGCTGTAGTTGGAGCGGCAGTAGTTGGAGCGGCTGTAGTTGGAGCGGCTGTAGTTGGAGCAGCTGTAGTTGGAGCAGCTGTAGTTGGAGCAGCTGTAGTTGGAGCAGCTGTAGTTGGAGCGGCAGTAGTTGGAGCGGCAGTTGTTGGAGCAGCTGTAGTTGGAGCAGCAGTTGTTGGAGCAGCTGTAGTTGGAGCAGCAGTAGTTGGGGCCACAGTTGTTGGAGCAGCTGTAGTTGGGGCCACAGTTGTTGGAGCAGCAGTTGTAGGAGCAACTGTAGTTGGGGTTGCAGCTGTTGGAGTGGCTGTAGTGGGAGCAGCTGTAGTTTGGGCTGCAGTAGTTGGGGCCACAGTTGTTGGAGCAGCTGTAGTTGGGGCCACAGTTGTTGGAGCAGCAGTTGTAGGAGCAACTGTAGTTGGGGCTGCAGTTGTTGGAGCGGCTGTAGTTTGGGCTGCAGTAGTTGGAGCAGTAGTAGTTGTGGCGGCTGTTGTGGGATCAGCAGTAGTTGGGGCCACAGTCGTAGGAGCAACTGTAGTTGGGGCTGCAGTTGTTGGAGCAGCTGTAGTGGGAGCAGCAGTAGTTGGAGCAGCTGTAGTTGGGGCCACAGTTGTTGGAGCAGCAGTTGTAGGAGCAACTGTAGTTGGGGCTGCAGTTGTTGGAGCGGCTGTAGTGGGAGCAGCTGTAGTGGGAGCAGCAGTAGTTGGAGCAGCTGTAGTTTGGGATGCAGTAGTTGGAGCAGCAGTAGTTGGGGCGGCTGTTGTGGGAGCAGCAGTAGTTGGAGCAGCTGTAGTTTGGGCTGCAGTAGTTGGAGCAGTAGTAGTTTGGGATGCAGTAGTTGGAGCAGCAGTAGTTGGGGCGGCTGTTGTCCGAGCGTCTGTAGTGGAAGCAGCTGTAGTTTGAGCAGCAGTAGTTGGGGCGGCTGTTGTGGCAGCAGCAGTAGTTGGGGCCACAGTTGTTGGAGCAGCTGTAGTTGGGGCCACAGTTGTTGGAGCAGCAGTTGTAGGAGCAACTGTTGGGGCTGCAGTTGTTGGAGCGGCTGTAGTGGGAGCAGCTGTAGTTTGGGCTGCAGTAGTTGGAGCAGCAGTAGTTGGGGCCACAGTTGTAGGAGCAACTGTAGTTGGGGCTACAGTTGTTGGAGCAGCTGTAGTGGGAGCAGCTGTAGTAGGAGCAGCAGTAGTTGGGGCGGCTGTTGTGGCAGCAGTAGTTGGGGCTACAGTTGTTGGAGCAGCTGTAGTGGGGCCACAGTTGTTGGAGCAGCAGTTGTAGGAGCAACTGTAGTTGGGGCTGCAGTTGTTGGAGCGGCTGTAGTGGGAGCAGCTGTAGTGGGAGCAGCAGTAGTTGGAGCAGCTGTAGTTTGAGCAGCAGTAGTTGGGGCGGCTGTTGTGGCAGCAGCATTAGTTGGGGCCACAGTTGTTGGAGCAGCAGTTGTAGGAGCAACTGTAGTTGGGGCTGCAGTTGTTGGAGCGGCTGTAGTGGGAGCAGCTGTAGTGGGAGCAGCAGTAGTTGGAGCAGCTGTAGTTTGGGCTGCAGTAGTTGGAGCAGTAGTAGTTGGGGCCCCAGTTGTGGGAGCAGCTGTAGTGGGAGCAGCTGTAGTGGGAGCAGCAGTAGTTGGAGCAGCTGTAGTTTGGGCTGCAGTAGTTGGGGCCACAGTTGTTGGAGCAGCAGTTGTAGGAGCTGCAGTAGTTGTGACTGCAGTTGTCTGATCGGCTGTAGTTTGGGCTGCAGTTGTTGGAGCAGCTGTAGTTTGGGATGCAGTAGTTGGAGCAGCAGTAGTTGGGGCGGCTGTTGTGGGAGCAGCAGTAGTTGGAGCAGTTGTAGTTTGGGCTGCAGTAGTTGGAGCAGTAGTAGTTTGGGCGGCTGTTGTGGGAGCAGCAGTAGTTGGGGCCACAGTTGTAGTAGCAACTGTAGTTGGGGCTACAGTTGTTGGAGCAGCTGTAGTGGGAGCAGCTGTAGTGGGAGCAGCAGTAGTTGGAGCAGCTGTAGTTTGGGCTGCAGTAGTTGGGGCCACAGTTGTTGGAGCAGCTGTAGTGGGGCCACAGTTGTTGGAGCAGCAGTTGTAGGAGCAACTGTAGTTGGGGCTGCAGTTGTTGGAGCGGCTGTAGTGGGAGCAGCTGTAGTGGGAGCAGCAGTAGTTGGAGCAGCTGTAGTTGGGGCGGCAGTTGTTGGAGCAGCAGTTGTAGGAGCAGCTGTAGTTGGGGTAGCATAGTTGGGGCAGCTGTTGTGGGAGCAGTAGTAGTTGGAGCAGTAGTAGTTGGGACCACAGTATTGGGAGAAGCTGTAGTTTGAGCTGCAGTAGTTGGAGCAGTAGTAGTTTGGGATGCAGTATTTGGAGCAGCAGGGTTGGGGCGGCTGTTGTCCGAACGTCTGTAGTGGAAGCGCTGTAGTTTGAGCAGCAGTAGTTGGGGCGGCTGTTGTGGCAGCAGCAGTAGTTGGGGCCACAGTTGTGGGAGCAGCTGTAGTGGGAGCAGCTGTAGTGGGAGCAGCTGTAGTTTGGGCTGCAGTAGTTGGGGCCACAGTTGTTGGAGCAGCTGTAGTTGGGGCCACAGTTGTTGGAGCAGCAGTTGTAGGAGCAACTGTAGTTGGGGGTTGGTTGTTGGAGCGGCTGTAGTGGTAGCAGCTGTAGTGGGAGCAGCAGTAGTTGGAGCAGCTGTAGTTTGGGCCACAGTTGTTGGAGCAGAGTAGTTGGAGCAGCTGTAGTTTGGGCTGCAGTAGTAGTTGGGGTAGCAGTAGTTGGGGAGTGTGGGAGCAGTAGTAGTTGGAGCAGTAGTAGTTGGGACACAGTATTGGGAGAAGCTGTAGTTTGAGCTGCAGTAGTTGGGACTGCAGTTGTCTGAGCGGCTGTAGTGGAAGCAGCTGTAGTGGGATCAGCAGTAGTTGGAGCAGTTGTAGTTTGGGATGCAGTAGTTGGAGCAGCAGTAGTTGGGGCGGCTGTTGTCCGAGCGTCTGTAGTGGAAGCAGATGTAGTTTGAGCAGCAGTATTTGGGGCGGCTGTTTTGGCAGCAGCAGTAGTTGGGGTCACAGTTGTTGGAGCAGCTGTAGTTGGGGCTACAGTTGTTGAAGCAGCAGTTGTAGGAGCAACTGTAGTTGGGGCTGCAGATGTTGGAGCGGCTGTAGTGGGAGCAGCTGTAGTTTGGGCTGCAGTAGTTGGAGTAGCAGTAGTGGGGGCGGCTGTTGTGGGAGCAGCAGTAGTTGGGGCCACAGTCGTAGGAGCAACTGTAGTTGGGGCTGCAGTTGTTGGAGCAGCTGTAGTGGGAGCAGCTGTAGTGGGAGCAGCAGTAGTTGGAGCAGCTGTAGTTTGGGCTGCAGTAGTTGGGGCCACAGTTGTTGGAGCAGCAGTTGTAGGAGCAACTGTAGTTGGGGCTGCAGTTGTTGGAGCGGCTGTAGTGGTAGCAGCTGTAGTGGGAGCAGCAGTAGTTGGAGCAGCTGTAGTTTGGGCTGCAGTAGTTGGGGCTAGTAGTATTTAGGCCCCAGTGTGTGGGAGCGCTGTAGGGGGAGCAGCTGTAGTGGGAGCAGCAGTAGTTGGAGTAGCAGTAGTTGGGCAGCTGGTAGTTTGGGCTGCAGTATTTGGGGGGGCCAAACAGTTGTTGGAGCAGCAGCAGTTGTTGGAGGGCTATAGTTTGGGCTGCAGTAGGGAGCAGTAGTAGTTGGGATGCAGTATTGGCAGCAGTAGTTGGGGCGGCTGTTGTGGGAGCAGTAGTAGTCGGAGCAGTTGTAGTTTGGGCAGTAGTTGGAGAGTAGTTGGGGCCCCAGTGTGGAGCAGCTGTAGTGGGAGCAG
>CADEHL010001389.1:74559-299559 GCA_902827135.1 Harpagifer antarcticus
TAGTCCTTTAGTGTCTCTTTGTAGTCCTTTGGTGTCTCTTTGTAGTCCTTTGGTGTCTCTTTGTTGTCCTTTAGTGTCTCTTTGTTGTCCTTTAGTGTCTCTTTGTAGTCCTTTGGTGTCTCTTTGTTGTCCTTTAGTGTCTCTTTGTAGTCCTTTGGTGTCTCTTTGTAGTCCTTTGGTGTCTCTTTGTTGTCCTTTAGTGTCTCTTTGTTGTCCTTTAGTGGCTCACACACACACTAACACAAACTCACACACAAACTCACACACATTACATGTTACTTGTTAGGCGGTCAGCTCCGGACAGCGCAAAATGCGTACATGAAGACATTTTACTCCGTCGTCCTGTGTTTTTAGAAATATTCTAATTTCATTTTGTATTTATTGGAACCTTTTCTTTCCAATAGATTCATATTCGTATAAATTATTGTATCATTCATTTTACCATTTTTTTACATCATATTTATATTTTTATTTTTTTTTTAAATTCTACTTCTTATGTCATGTATAATATTTTCTATTAATTTAGTTTATTTTTAAACTACTTTCCACACCAGTAGAAGCAGCATGATGTGTCATATGGTCAAATGCTAATCCACACAGTGTTTCAGTAGTTGAATGTGAAAGAAAGAGCTCTTATTAAAAACAGGATAATATAAAAAAAACATAATAAGACACTTTTAAAGTACTTTTAGCTGATAAAACGTCTTTATTTTAACTATTTTTATATTTTATGGAACGCGCAGGCTCACAGTATATAAGGCAGCTACACCTGCTGACTGTCATCCTACACCCTCTTCAGCGGAGCGCATAGGGGTGAAGACAGGCCCTCGGTAGAGGGCTCCGCCTGTGCTTATTGAACAGGGTTACAATACGTAACCCCCCCGTTTCTATCTCACACAGGCTCCGCCCTCTACTGGACTCTATGGGTACAGTGGTGGAGCCCCGATGAATAAACGTCCTGTCGCCCCACACATCGACCCACCCACACTGCCCCTGACCGGCCCTTTGGTTAACAGCCAACCAATCTCCCTTTTTGTACTTAAGTCATATTTGAACACTTTTTGCACTTTAACTGAAGCAATATTTAAGACTTAATAATGCTACTCATACCAACAGTGCTCTAAAACAATTACAGCTTTATTTTTACATGAATATTACTATTTTGTAGTACTTTTAATGTACATTTAGCTGATTAAACGTCTATATTTTAATATTTTTTAATATTTATTGGAACATTTTCTTGAACTTCTTATTTTTATAAATTATTCGACAATTTATTATATAGACCAGAGTACTTTTAAATTACATTTAGCCGATACAACGTTTGTATTTTAATCAGAAATCGTGCAAATGAGTCCTTTTTGTACTTTAAAGTAATTTTTTTATAGGACTAAATAACTCGCCCTGAAGCCTTTACAGATGGATGGGAATCAGCGAGGACTCACCTTGAGTCGATGGATGGAGGTCCGCAGCAGCTCTGGATAAAGAGGGCGATGGATCTCAAGATAACGTGCTTCCTCCCTCAGAGTCTCTTCTTATGAGGCCTCGGTCCCCACCCCCCCCACCTGAAGGTCTGATGGTAATTCCCCAATTACCAGAGGGGAATGCAGCCAGACCAATCTGCAGAAAATAGTTTCGAATGTGACACTTGGGACAATAAAGACAGAAAACACCTGAGACACACAGGTGGGACATTAAGGACAGAAACACACCTGAGACACACAGGTGGGACAGTAAGGACAGGACACACCTGAGACTCACAGGTGGGACAGTAAGGACAGAAAACACATGAGACACACAGGTGGTGGACATTAAGGACAGAAAACACATGAGACACACAGGTGGGACAATAAGGACAGAAAACACCTGAGACACACAGGTGGGACATTAAGGACAGAAAACACCTGAGACACACAGGTGGGACATTAAGGACAGAAAACACATGAGACACACAGGTGGGACATTAAGGACAGAAAACACATGAGACACACAGGTGGGACCATAAGGACAGAAAACACCTGAGACCACACAGGTTGGGACAATAAGGACAGAAAACACCATGAGACACACAGGTGGGGACAATAAGTACAGAAAAACACTTGAGACACACAGGTGGGACATTGAGGACAGAAAACACCTGAGACACACAGGTGGGACAATAAGGACAGAAAACACCTGAGACACACAGGTGGGACATTAAGGACAGAAAACACCTGAGACACACAGGTGGGACATTGAGGACAGAAAACACCTGAGACACACAGGTAGGACATTGAGGACAGAAAACACCTGAGACACACAGGTGGGACAATAAGGTCAGAAAACACCTGAGAAACACAGGTGGGACATTGAGGACAGAAAACACCTGAGACACACAGGTGGGACAATAAGGTCAGAAAACACCTGAGACACACAGGTGGGACATTGAGGACAGAAAACCACCTGAGACACACAGGTGGGACAATAAGGACAGAAAACACCTGAGACACACAGGTGGGACATTAAGGACAGAAAACACCTGAGACACACAGGTGGGACATTAAGGACAGAAAACACCTGAGACACAGGTAGGACATTGAGGACAGAAAACACCTGAGACACACAGGTGGGACAATAAGGTCAGAAAAACACCTGAAACAAACAGGTGGGACATTGAGGACAGAAAACACCTGAGACACACAGGTGGACAATAAGGTCAGAAACACCCTGAGACACACAGGTGGGACCATTGAGGACAGAAAACACCTGAGCACACAGGGTGGGACAATAAGGTCAGAAAACACCTGAGACACACAGGTGGGACATTGAGGACAGAACACACCTGAGACACACAGGTGGGACAATAAGGTCAGAAAACACCTGAAAAAGAACCCTTTAAACGTATAACAATAACCTAAGAACATTCTATTTTTCTTTTCTGAAAACTTCGAGCAGCGGCTGCTGGACATTAACCTATCACTTGGACAGTTTTTCTTCGTAAATAGACGGAGGGTTTCAGCCATATTTCAATATTTTTACGACAACCTCAGTCTTACAGTAGTGTGGCCTAGCAACAGCTAAAGCCTGGTACTGCATGCTATTTACCTTAAGCTAGTTAGCAGCAAAATGCCTCCATTATCTACAGATGACTTCCACAAACTTCTACAGAAGATGGCCGTGTTGGAAATGAAAATGCAACGGTTGGAAGTTAACGTGGAAGTGAATGGACTATGTTGGAATGACACCACTTTACCAGTGTTGCAAAAGAATGGACAAAGGCATGCTAACTCAAAGCTAATTAGCAGCTACAAGGATTCCAAGGAACAGGAGGTCTGTGTACCGGGTAATAAATCTACAAGTGGAAGTCCTCCCTTGAAGTCTCTGGGTGCAAGACCGAAGAGTAAATCATTTCCATGGGATTTGGGAGGACGAACAACAGGCAGAGCCCAGCGCCCTGAAATCTGTGATGCGACCGGCTGGCCTGCATTGTTATCACCCAGGAAGAGCGCCTCTTCAAACCCTGTTCCTACAAGGAAACAGCCGTAGACAGCTGCTAAAGGGAGAACTACAAACAATCCTCCTAAACCACCGAGTGTGCCAATCCAGAACAGATACGATCCACTGACCCAGAACCGGAGATCTCTTTCTGATGACCTGGATAACCCGTCCTCTTCACACAGCAGGGTAAGGACCAATAGCTACTCCAAAGGTAAAAGGCTAGAGGGAAAGCTAACGACTGGGCCTGAAACTCAGATTGTGGGTGACTCTGCTGTAAGAGATGTAAAAAGTCTGTGTAGTAATAACAACACCAAAGGATATGGTCTCTGACTTGGCTGAGAAGATCCTGCATATTGGGGCTGAACATCTGACTGTGAAGAATGTGGTACTGCACATTGGAACTAATGATGTTGTGAAACAACAGTCAGAAGTGCTGAAAAAAGACTTTAAATGTTTGTTGGAAACTGCCAGCTCTCTAAATGCAGAGGTGTTCATCAGTGGCCCTCTACCACCAGTCAGAAGAGGAGTGGAGAGATTCAGCAGATTGTTTGCACTGAATACCTGGCTTTCAACTGCCTGTACTGACCATTCTGTCCATTTTATTGACAATTTTAACTTTTTCTGGGACCGCAGACATCTTTTTAAGGCAGATGTAGTTTGTCTGAACAAGTCAGGAGTGAAATTGTTTATCTCTAACGTATTCAACTGCCTACGTCATCAATCTGTTCCCTCTGCCAAGGACAAGCAACAAGAGGAATCAAAACAAGTGAAAGACACAACACATCGCTCAGAAAACCTTGAAAATCTATCACTGCACCCGCCTGAGGAATGTCTTGATTATGGGAGACAAATGGAGGATTCTCCACCGCCCTTCACCCCCCCTATCACCTCTGAGGATACTCTTCCTTCACCCCACAGCTCTCTCTACTCTCCGTTCACCCTTTCACCCTTGCCCACCCTCCTGGAGATCGCTGAACACACAAAGGAGATACAGAGGGTTGGCACCAATTCCTTCCAGGAGTTCAAAGACCAAACTAAAGCGATACGCAGGGTTGGCAGCATGTCCTTTACCCCCGCTCCTCAACAACGCCCACCAAAATCACCGCAGAGATGTGCACCATCTCCCCCATCTCCATCACCGTGCCTACGTCAACCACCTCCCCTCCCTTCAAGAAAGCATCTGCAGTCTCCGAAGCTGATAAGGATGTGTGTGTACAAAATGCAACAAACTCTGACTGATATATGCTCGGTCCAGGCTCAAGGGCGTATGGCACTCTCAACTCTTTCCAGGACATACCAGGGCCCTGCCTGCCTGTAGCTTTGCCGATATCTGTGTTGATAGGTAATAGATTAAGAGCGGTGAATCAGCTTAGAAACAGGAAGTGCTCAAATGTTTGTGTGAGTTATCAAATGTAGCAGTGATTCCATGTCAGCCACAGCTTGTCACAAAACATCTTACTGATAGTGTATTTAACAAACTTAAACTAGCTTTATTAATGTCAGGTCTTTGGCAGGAAAAACATTTTTAATCAAGGATTTTATCACTGAGCATAATCTCGATTTTATGTTTTTAACGGAAACTTGGATTGAACCAAATAACAGTGCAGCTTTTCTTATCGAATCAACCCCTCCCAACTTTAGTTTTATGAGTCAGGAAAGAATGCATAAGAAAGGGGGTGGAGTTGCTATTTGTTCAATGATTCCCTTCAATGCAGGAAGACATCTTATGGGAACTTTGCTTCTTTTGAATATGTGGCCCTTCAGCTGAAATGCTCCTCTCGAGCTCTGTTCCTAAATATCTATAGACCACCCAAATACTGTGCAAGCTTTTTTGATGACTTTACTGAACTGCTGTCTATAGTGTGTATTAACTTTGACCGTCTAGTCATTGTTGGTGATTTTAACATCCATGTTGACAACCCCCAGGACAGAGGGGCTAAAGAACTTTTTTGTGTTCTAGATAACTATGGAATGACTCAGCATGTGACGGAGCCCACACCACAATAAGGGGCACACTCTGGACTTAATTATCTCAAAGGGTCTGAATATCTCTGAGGTTGTGGTGACTGATGTTGCGCTCTCTGATCATTCCTGTGTGTTCTTTCTCTATTTCTGTTCAAAAAGAGTTAACCACAAAGCGATATTTAACTGAACATACTAGGGAAATGTTTTACTCAGAATTTTCTTTCCACACTTGTTCCTGCTAACATCTCAGTAAATGAGCTAGTAGATCATTTTAATTCAAAAAATAAAAATGTTATAGATGCCATTGCTCCAACTAGGGTAAAGGAAGTGACTGGGAAGAAAATATCTCCTTGGAGAAAGGCCATGACCGTGAGAGCAGAAAAAAGAGAGTGTCGAAAAGCTGAACGTAGATGGCGAAAAACAAATCTCCAGGTTCACTTCTTGAAATCTATAAAGAGAGACTTGGCCTTTATAATTTGGAATTGAAAAACACCACGACAGTCGTTCTTCTCTGACATCATTACCAAAACAAAAACAACGCATGTGCCTTGTTTGCTACCGTTGACAGACTAACTAACAGTGTCAGTAGCCTCTGAATTTCTATCCACCAGGGCATGCAAATATTTTGCCTCCTTCTTCACTGACAAAATTCAGAAAATCAGACAAGCAGTCAGTGCCTCTGCATCAGGTACAGCACATGTGTGTCTCTGTGTCCACTTAACATCAATTCAAACACCATGACACAATTCCATCAGATTAATGATAAAAACCTAGAGGACATTATTCAACTTCTGAAATCCTCCTCCTGCTGCCTTGATATTATTCCAACAGGATTTTTCAAATCAAATCAAGTTTTATTTATATAGCACATTTATAAACGATTTTTGGTCGAGCCAAGTGCTGTACATATAATAAAAATAGTCTACAGTAGAGACACTTTACAGCAAATACAACAGCACAGATTGTTCAGAATATCAGTATGAGAAAAACGACATCCTCTATCTTTAGACCCTCACATCGTACAAGGAAAAACTTCCAGAGAAAACCCACAGTTTAAGGGGAAAAAATGGGAGAAACCTCAGGGAGAGCAACAGAGGAGGGATCCCTCTCCCAGGACGGACAGACGTGCAATAGATGCCGTGATGAAATATGTTTTTCCTTGCATGGCCTCAGATCTACTTCATATAGTAAACAAATCTCTTCACTCAGATATTTTTCCACAAGCCCTGAAAACTGCAGTCATTAAACCGCTCCTAAAAAATAATAATCTAGATGCTTCAGTAATGAACAATTACAGGCCCATATCAAGCCTCCCATTTCTAGGTAAAATCATTGAAAAAGTTGTTTTTCAACAGTTGAGTAATTTCTTGCATTTTAAATATTCTTGCATTTAAATAACTGTTTCGATGTGTTCCAGTTAGGCTTTCGTCCAAACCACAGCACTGAGACCGCTCTTGTATAGGTCTTCAATGACATCCACTTAACACAGACAGTGGCAGAACTTCAGTGTTAGTATTATTAGATCTCAGTACTGCGTTTGGACACTGTTGACCCACAACATCTTACTAGACCGATGGAAAACTGGGTGGGACTTTCGGAAACAATTCTAAATGGTTTGAATCCAACTTACAAGGACAGAAAAAACTTTGTTGTCTATAGGTAAATACACATCTGATGTTGACAAATATGACATCGTGGCGGTACCTCAAGGCTTCCATCTTGGGGCCTCTGTCTCTTTTCACATCTACAGGCTACCCACTAGCTCTGTCTGATAATGAAAAAACAACACAATAGGTTACCCTAGCTATGCGACATGACACCACACATTTACTTAACAATCTTCACCAGGAGACTATGCTCCAATTCACAACACTGAGTGCATTGAACAAATCAATGACTGGATGTGTCAGAACTTTCTCCAATTAAACAAAGATAAAACTGAGGTAATGGTTTTTGGAGCCAAGGCAGAACGTATGAAAGTTAGCGCTGAGCTTCAGCCTGCAATGTTCAAAACAACAGATAAAGCCAGAAATCTAGGTGTAGTCATTGACTCTGACCTGAGTTTCAACAGTCACATTAAAACAGTTACTAAATCAGCCTACTATCACCTAAAGAACATATCTAGGATTAAAAGACTAATGTCACAGCAGGATTTGGAAAAACTTGTCCATGCTTTTATCTTCAGTAGACTGGACTACTCCAATGGTGTCTTCACAGGTCTCACTAAAAAATCTATTAGAAAGCTGCAGCTGATTCAGAACGCTGCTGCTCGAGTCCTCACTAACACTAAGAAAGTGGATCACATCACTCCTGTTCTGAAGTCTTTACACTGGCTTCCTGTGTGTCAAAGCATAGATTTCAAAATACTGCTGCTGGTTTATAAAGCTTTGAATGGTTTAGGCCCAAAATACATTTCTGACCTCCTGCTAAATTATGAACCATCCAGATCTCTCAGGTCTTCAGGGACTGGTCAGCTTTCTGTCCCCAGAGTCAGAACTAAACATGGTAAAGCAGCGTTCAGTTATTATGCTCCAAATATCTGGAACAAACTCCCAGAAACCTGCAGGTCCGCTGCAACTCTGACTACTTTTAAATCCAGGTTGAAGACTTTTCTTTTTGCGGCAGCTTTTAATTGAACTATTCACATCTTAAACTGCACTGTAACTTTTATCCATGTATTTTTTCTTTTAATGTTTATTTTATTATCTTTTCTTTTTAATGACTGATTTTAAATGCCATTGTCTTAATGTCTTTCGTTTTTTGTAAAGCACTTTGAATTGCCTTGTGTTGAAAGGTGCTATATAAATAAACTTGCCTTGCCTTATATCAGCAAAACTAGGGGCTGAATCTAATCAGCCTTAACTATAAGCTTTATCAAAAAGGAAGGTCTTAAGCGCACTCTTAAAAACGGATAGGGTGTCTGCCGCCCGAACACAAACTGGAAGCTGATTCCACAAATGTGGAGCTTGATAAGAAAAGGCTCTGGCTCCCATTGTACTTTTAGAGACTCTAGGAACAACCAACAACCCTGCATTCTTGGAATGCAATGCCCTAATAGGACAGTAGGGTATAATGAGTTCTTTAAGGTAAGATGGCGCCTGCCCATTAAGGGCTTTGTAGGCGAGAAGAAGAATTTTAAATGCTATCCTGTGTTCTATAGGGAGCCAGTGTAAGGCAGCCAGAACAGGAGTAATGTGGTCCCTTTTCCTAACTCTGGTTAGTACACGAGCTGCAGCATTTTGAATCAGCTGAAGCAACTTGACTGACTTCTTGGTACACCCTGATAATAAAGAGTTACAATAATCCAGCCTTGAAGTAACAAATGCATGGACTAGTTTCTCTGCATCGTTTTGAGGCAAGATATGCCTGACTTTTGCAATGTTACGTAGATGGAAGTAGGCGGTCCTTGAAATTGATTTTATGTGGGCGTTAAAGGATAAATCCTGATCAAATATAACACCAAGATTCCTTACAGTCTCACTGGAGGCCAAATTAATGCCATCCATAGTTAATATATCTTTAGATAATTTGTTTCGTAGATTCTTCGGGCCAAGTACAATAACTTCAGTTTTGGTCGTGTTTAACATCAAAAAGTTTAAGGTCATCCACGTTTTTAAGTCCTTGAGGCAGTCTTGAATTGTATTTAGATGATTAATTTCATCAGGCTTGATTGAAATATAGTTGAGTATCATCCGCATAACAATGAACATTTCAGTTCAGATAGATAGGACCTAAACCAGCCTAAAGCAGTTCCCTGTATGCCAACTAAGTGCTCTAGTCTTTGCAATAAGATATCATGATCGATAGTATCAAATGCAGCACTGAGATCGAGCAAAACAAGAATAGAGACAAGTCCCTTGTCAGAGGCTATTAGAATGTCATTTGTGACTTTAACCAGAGCTGTCTCTGTGCTATGATGTGTTCTAAAGCCAGAATGAAAATCTTCAAATAAATCATTGTTTTTTAAGTAATCACACAACTGTTTTGCGACCGCTTTCTCAAGAATATTTGAGAGGAACGGAAGATTAGAAATAGGTCTATAATTGGCTAAAACCTCTGGATCGAGGTTGTGCTTTTTAAGAAGCGGTTTTATCACTGCTACTTTGAATGATTGTGGAACATAGCCTGATAATAAAGACATATTCATAATATTTAATAAAGAAGTGCTAATTAATGGAAAACTTCCTTCAACAGCTTAGTTGGAATTGGGCCTAACATACACATTGATGGTTTAGAAGAGAGAATCATTGAAATTAATTGTTCAAGGTTTATGGATGAAAAGCATTCAGTAAGAGTTTAGCATGTAAGGGTGGTAACACGAGCAATGTGTCTAAACATTTATCAAAAGTGCTCCACATCCAGACGGAGGAATGCACCGGGTTCGACTGTCTTTCTAGTAGCTCTGTAGCCCCATCCACGAGTAACGTTTCCACGTCAGGTGTTATGTATGCTAGCAGCAACACACCGAGTTAACTACATTATACAAACATGGGTTAATGATTAGAGGTAAGTGAGTTATTTAGTTTGTTAAAGTTTCAGCTATTCTGTTTACAGTTCTGTCATCAGATTATTTAATACGATTTGTTAAAACACTGTTGTTTCTTTTGATGTGAAATATTATTTATTTTATTTAAATAAAAAGCAATGTTAATTTTGTTCAAAATGTGTTTAGTTAATTTAATGATATATGTATTTTTGAATCAAGTATTCATCTTTATTGTCTTCATTGTTAGTTTCCACATGCCTAAAACAACCTCAAGCTAAATCTAAAAGTTGATGGCTAAATAAGAGTGTTTGAGAAATTGTGCAAGGCATAATAGTCCGAATAGTCGATTAATTGTTTCATTAATCGATAGATTAATCGATTAACAAATTAGTCGTTTGTTGCAGCCCTACACAGCACCTGTTCTTGTCTTCTATGATGTGGCTAAAGCCACAGCGGTGTCTGCTGATGCCAGTAGCTATGGCCTGGGGGGGGTCCTCCTCCAGCTCCATGAAGAGGAGTGGAAGCCAGTAGCCTACTGTTCGAGGCGTCTCACAGAAGCGGAGACACGCTACGCCCAGATAGACACTCAAGAAGATGTGGCATGCTATGTAGCCACAGTGATACAGGGCATCCCAGCATCTCCAACGAGAATGGAGAATATCAGAAAAGAGACAGCAGCCGACAGTGAGCTTCAGGCTGTCATCAAGCTGATTAGGGCAGGATGGCCTGAATACAGTAGTAATGTTCCACTGAACATCAGGGACTACACCAAAGTGAAAAATGAGCTATCGGAAGCTGATGGCTTAGTCACACGAGGAAACAGGATTGTGGTTCCGGGGTCACTGAGAGCAGACATTTTGCAGACAATACATGAGGGACACCAGGGGCTCTCAAAATGCAGAGAAAGGGTGAATGCATCAGTTTGGTGGCCGGGGCTCTCTGTAGACATTAAGAACATTGTCAACATATGCAGGAGCTGCCAGGAGCAGAAGCGGGCTCAACAAAAGGAGCCGCTTATTTCCACACCGCTGCCTGATCGTCCGTGGAAAAAAATCGCTCTCGACCTCTGTGAACATAACAAGCACAACTACCTTGTTATTTCAGACTATTCACGGTACCTAGAAATACTAACTACCATCTACGACCAGTGCCCTTGTCATCCAGAGACTTAAAACGACCTTTGCTAGGTTCGGAATTCCTGAAGAGGTTGTGAGTGACAATGGTCCCCAATTCTCCAGTGCAGAATTCCGGGAGCTGGCACAGCGGTTGGACTTCAGACACATCAAGTCTAGTCCTCACCACCCTCAAGGAAACGGTCATGCAGAAAGAGCAGTACAGACCGCTAAGAGAATCCTTCGTCAGGAAGATCCACTGATAGCCCTTATGTGCTTTAGATCCACTCCCTGTACTACCACAGGAGTCAGTCCAGCAGAACTGCTAATGGAGAGAAAGATCAGAGCGACGCTCCCGACACTCGAGAAAAATATACGGCCTAAATGGCCTAACAGACAGATGTCAAACTAAAGGACACGAGTGAGAAAGCAAACAAGCTTTTTATTACAACCGACGACATGGTGCCAGGCATCTACCAGCTCTACAGCCAGGAGACACAGTCTACACCAAGCTCCACAACGAGAAGTCCTGGAAGACACCTGCGATCGTCTCAAAAGAGTGTGTTACTCCGAGGTCTTACCTCATTAACACATAAGGAGGTGCAGTGCATGTGCGGAACCGACTTCATCACCGGCGGCAGAACCAACTTCCTGACCTGCACAGCACATCCCACTAACACCAGCAGAGAGTGCTGTGGCGATTTCCCAGCCTGTAAGCGCCAACACACCAGAGACTGCTACCCTGAAACCAAGTGAGGTGACAACCCATACACCAACACCAGGACGTGTTCAGACCAGGCCATGACAGTAAGCCGGCCACTAGGTTGGACTTGTAGACAGGAGTGTTTTGGGTGTTTCACAATGACCTCTGGGGCGTGAATGTAAAAAAAAACACCTATGGCCTTTGGGGGGGAGAACATGTATAGTGAAACACAGGTGGACTCTGAGTCTGCTGAATTTTGGGTTCTGTTTATTGTGAATGTTATGCACACATGTGATATTACTGCTGCAATGTTTAGAAAAGAAAACTTGTATCTTGAATTTTATTTTATAACAGCACTCCTGAAGGTATTGGTTACCCATCTTTATCAACATAATCTGTGAAGTTAACCTGTATTCATAGGCAGGCACGGACTGGCCATCGGGAGGACCGGGAGGTTTCCCGATGGCCTGGCCTGTTAAGTGGCCTGCTGGCCTGAGGATATTTTTTTTGTATGTATGTATTGTGAACGCAACGCTGCGCAAATGTGGGTCTGACTCTGCCTCACAGAGGGTGACTGACTGTCTACATGATGTGGCCTGCCGACATGGCCACTTTCATACAGATCATACACTAATGCGCTCGATTGGTCTCTGTGTGTCATTCAAGCTCGGGAGGTGTGTGTGTGTGTGTGTGTGTGTGTGTATGTGTGTGTGTGTGTGTGTGTGTGTGTGTGTGTGTGTGTGTGTGTGTGTGTGTGTGTGTGGAGCGAGAGAGAAAGCGCGTGCACCGGTTACGTGTATTGTTGTTGTTAGCATCTGGCTGCTAGCTAGCTGCGCTAACGGATATATAATGAGCTGTCAACAAGGTGGAGGAGAGTCCTCTCCTGTCAGACTGATAAACTACAGCTCAGGTGAGGACTCTGAGTGTTTAGATAGTTAACTTAGTCTAAGTTCTCTGTGGGTCTCAAACGGTTTGGTAACCATTTATGTAAAACACATATTTCCATTTGAGGGGGAGGGAGTGATTAGTAAAATATGCATGAATAATAACAAAAAAATGTTAACTAGGTGAAAAAAGTGTTGTGGATATTTTAGACTCGTCAATACTGCAAAGATGTACAATGAGAGTAATCAATAATAAACTGGTGAAAGCAAACAGCGTTGTCTTGTTGGTTATTTATTTGAAGCTTCAAAGGCACAGGTCTCACAGAGTATAGGATAGTCTGCAGGAGTGTGCACAGGGTATAATGTGTGTGTGTGTGTTTTATAGAGGACTGTTGCTGTGCAGGAAGGAAAAGAGATGAGACTTTCCTCCTGACTGTTATCTTACAATGCTCTCATAGGGAGAGCCGCATTCTCCAGGTACGACCTTGGCAGGAAGCTACGGTGTGGTACAACAGGTCGAGTGACCAAACAGTTTCTAAGCATAATATCATCATTTGGTTTGACCATATAACGTAATATAAGAAATTGCCACTACAAAAGCTAAGATAAACTTTAAAAACTTGTTGAGAGCTAAAACTAGGTCTTTGCTGCTGCCTCAAAGAGGAGCAGGGGGGAGACAGGAGAGGCTTGATTCAGGAGCACAGACACACTCACAACAATAAATGAACTAAAAACAAATAAATAAACAAGTTTTCAATGTTTTTTTCATGTTGGATATGGTATGTTATTGGTTTATGGCCATGTTCTTATGATTATTTAAATGTATACAGTTCTGTTTCATATGGGTGTAGTCTCTTTATTTCCCCCTCAAAATGCACCAGATTGATGCATTTAAGTCCAACATTTAAAAAAAAAAAAAAATCTTACCGGGGAGCATGCCCCGGACCCCCCTAGAAGATTTGAGGTCCACCTCCACTTAAATATGTTCACATGGATAGGTTCCTAAATAGCTTGGCACATTTTTTTAAATAGTAACCCATGTCCATATGTTTATTCTGGGGTAGTAGATTTAAAGTTTAGGGCTATCACTATGGGCAGCAACGCTGTAAATATTGACAAATAAATCCAGAAAAATGCACAAAAGAAAACTGGTAGTGGCCTGGCTGGGTGTATAATTCCCGGCCTGACTTATTGTCCCAGTCCGGCCCTGTTCATAGACACTTTTGGTTAGTCAGTACGACTGAATGAACATTTGCTATCAAAGTTTGACTGTTGTTTACTATTACAGGATGATGCTGTGACTAATCTGTCAAAACTCTTTACAGTTATTTAAAATTAAATAACTAGGAAAAAAGGGGAGATGTCACATATGCATACAATGTATACAGAGTTAAGGCTGTTATGACAGTGTTGCGACATGCTTTACGGCATGCGAGGGATTGCTTTACTTGAGAGTAAGCCCGCGAGTTGTGTTGTTGCTGCCTACTGTAATGTCTTGACTTACTGTACAATAAACCTGAGTCGTGAAAGATACTCGACCCTCGATCATTCTACAACAACGGTTTGAAATCAGCATCTCTTTGACAAAAAATGTAAATTAATAACTCAAATAAAACTCCAAACATCTTTCATTGTGCTACCTTTTTGTAAAGCTCTTTTAGTTTTACACCTGATGTGTATAAGCTTCTTAGTTTTTGCAACGGTCTGTAAATATATGTATGTATATATGTATATGTATGATCCTAAGTTAAAAACATATGAGGTTATCATGAGGTTGTTAACATCGCAATTTATCAGTGGATGTTTGCTGGAACTACTTGTTAACAGCTTGTTTCCTGACGGACACACACAGTGTTGAGACGGGTCAGGTAGAGACCGGTCTCAAGTCAGCACCGATGCAGACTCGCTGTTTGAGGGCTTGATAGCCCACTCCCCCTCCACACTCGTTGGTTTGGAACAGCCCTCAATATGGCGGAATCTCCGTGTGAATGCGCAAACGGAGGGGTAGGGTGTAGGGGGCGGTTTGGGAATGGGCCCAAATCCCCCTCCTCGACTCCTCCGGTAGTGACCCGGAAATGAATTTCAGCGCGCCATGTTGAAGGACATCTCATTTCTCTCAATGCACTTCGAGGACCGAGTGTCGAGGAGGCTCTCTGGAGGAGCTATAACCGAGGATACACTGATGGGTCCTCCACGGTCCTCCACGGCTCCTTCGTGGATGCATTTCCGGGAACAGAGATGTTTCAAAGAGTCGTGATGCACGGCCGGACTTATCTCAGCCAATGACAGCTCTGCATGCATCCCCTGGATATTATTTTATAGGCCCATTCCCAAACCGCCCCCTACACCCTACCCCTCCGTTTGCGCGTTCATGCGGAGGGTCCGCCATATTGAGGGCTGTTCCAAACCAACGAGTGTGGAGCGGTGTGGAGGGGGAGTGGCTATCAAGCCCTCAAACAGCGAGTCTGCAGCCGATGCTGACTTGAGACCGGTCGCTACCTGACCGGAGTCACGCTGTGTGTGTCCGTCAGGAAACACGCTGTTTACAAGTAGTTCCAGCAAACATCCTGATAAACTGCGATTGTTAACAACCTCATGATGACCTCATGTTTTTTAACTTAGGATCATACCTGTGTTTAGTCTAGAAAAAAGGTTAAATGTGTGCATTTTATTATAAAGTTGTGTATATTTACAAACTGTTGCAAAAACTAAGAAGCTTATAAACATCAGGGTTTAAAACTAAAAGAGCTTGAAACACAATGAAAGATGTTTTGAGTTTTATTTTGAGTTATTCATTTAAACTTTTTGTCTAAGAGATGCTGATTTGAAACCGTTGTTACATACAGTTACGGCATTTCCTGTTTCTGCCGGAGAGAGGGGAGGCCGTCCCAAAGCTTGCTGCTGTATACTCCCTCCCTCTGACAGGAGGAGCCTCGTTGAGTGCGAGTGTGGCTACAGACGGAGTTCACTCCGTCACGGAGGGGTAGGGTCGAGGGAGTGGTTTGGGATTGGGCCTTAGGCTTGTGCACAAGATGGGGTCTATCAACTTCCGGCGGCTGGGTGTGAGGCCAAGTACTTCCGGTTTGAGTACAGAGTTTTTGACAGCTTGACAGTTTGTTATGTCACACCGAGAGCAATGAATGAGCGGATTTCGGGGTGGTAAAGAAAAGCGATTGGCCTTCCAGCGGGTAAGAAAGTCGGCACTACATTGCCGTGTGCCCCTTTGGACAATTCGTCCCGGTATTCAGAATCAGAATACCTTTATTAGTCCCACAGAGGGGACATTTGCAGCGTTACAGCGGAAAGAGCACAGACAGCTTAGTGTTTGAATATCTTACATGCGTTAAAAAAGTAATAAGTATAATATAATAAACAATATGCTAAAAAAAGTACTAAGTTATAATACAATAACCATATGCTAAAAAAAAAGATAAAAGTTACATACTTTCAAAAATACAGATAAAAACAAATCAATTCCTGTAGCAGTTCTTAGGATTAGCAGCCTGGTATTACAGTTATCTAAAGATGGCATATGTATAAAGCACATATTGCACCTAGTTGTACGGTATTTAACAGCAGGCAAGTTACACAATGTTATAATCGGGAGATACATTTCCATTCATTTCGGCAAGCCTGGGCAAACAACGAATAAAAGATTTCTTGCTCCCAAACCCAATTGTGTTATTTCATTACAAAAAGCAGTTAACCATACTATGTTTAGGTACTAATGAATTATATCCTCAAAACAAACGCACACATAAATAACAAAGGAAAATACATCATTTAATAAATCCACAATATGATAACATTTTACAGATTAATTTAATAAACTTTTACAAAACATAGGTTGATGTTATATCGGGGGGAAATACATATTTAAACATTTCAATTAGTCTCTGCATATTTAAGTAATGCTAGTTTATATAACAGATGAACAGATAATATCCAGAAAGTAGATGCAAACAATATATATAATGTGTGCATTTCCAACATTTCCTCTGAAAGAGTGTTTTATCAATGCAAGATAAGTGTTAGCATCCACAACTTTTGTTAATGATAACTATTGAGTAAGTTCAGTAGTGAGCCATTCGTTTTTTTTCGTGGTGCGATGTCTGCTGAGAAGTCCTTGTATGCCTCGCTGACATTGAGGACATCTGGGTCTGGCAGCTCCCCCCGCACGGCCTTGTAACGTGTTCTCCTTTGAACATGTTTATATGATAATTAGGACTTTAAGAACAATTTTACACTCAGACAACAATCACAAAGTTGTAGCAGGCTACATACAATTACTTAGGTAGATATTACCTTCCACCGTCAGCAACTGTAAACTGCTTTGGCTTAGTGGAAATGAAAACCATGTCACTCACTCTGCCTGGTTTCACACCCTATTAATTACACAAAATAATTGTCAAATTAATTGCTCGTTGATGCAACATACTAAATCAGCTCTTGGCACAAAGGAAATACTCATTAAACCGTGGATTGGTTGTGAACACATACTGTACTTACCATGGTTCTTGGCTTGTGCCATCGCTGCTCTGTTTCAGTGCAGCTGAGGACAGAGGGCACAGCAGCCAGGTTGAGTGTGGAGTAGTGTGCGGTCTGGAACAGCAGTGCAACATTGTGATTGCAGAGTGCTGTTCCAGCTACACAGGAACACTTTGCCACTGCAATCTCCACAGGTGAACAGTTCTTAAAACAAAATGTCAGTCATTTTACATTTAGGACACTGCTTCAACACAACACAGACAAATGAGAAAGCTGAGAGCAGGCTGATCAGTAGTAGTAGGTGTGGGAAAAGGCTAAACCATGTCAGGTTGTCAGTCACATCACATACACAGAAGTTCTGCTGTTTGGAATACTGTAATTTAAGGACATTCAAAACAGATACGCTTGTATAGCCTGTTTCAGCTCTCTCAATGTATTATCTTATATTATAACTACATAAAATAGTGTTAGCAGAACGTTGAACAGCTTAACATAGATGTAGGGTACAAAACCAGCACTTACCAACACTGGCCAATACAAATAATTGGACCCTACATGGATTATACAAACCATTCAGTAAAGAACAGCAGCAGTCACAACCAGTTTCTGGGGTTTCCATGAAAGCAGAGACGGTTTTCAACCTCTCATTAAGAATCTTTGATGAAAGCTAAATTTGGGTTTAGCTAATGTATTTATCATTTTACACGAGAGGGTTACAAAACGAAAATAAATCTGTAGCTGCTTCATGCTACACACACATAGCTAGCTACCAGTTGATGTGAGCAAATGTATTATTTTCCACCCTACTCTGAGATCGTGAGGTTTTTCATGCTTTCTCATGGACCTGTAACAGCTAGCCCTGATGCTCACTCTCCCTGAAGGTAGATCTTTGTTTGAAACTGTAGGGAATTGGATATCATTCATGTTATCCAAAACACGTAATAGTACATCATTAAAATGCTTTACACTGTATCAAGACTGTCAAGTTGTCCAAGTTAGCCAGTAACTACAGCTTTGTTTGTCACTTACCTTCATAATTGTCGATGTAACTGGATATGTACATCTTGAACCTCTTTTGCTCCACGGGGCTGAGCCTGCCGCTTGTACCAGCCAGGGGCGGTTCTAGGGGGGGCCAGTGCCCCCCTAACACTGACCTCTGACCCCCCTAAAAATGAAAAGTGAGAAAAATGATTTATGATTTATTACACGATTTATTGAATGACGAAATAGACGGAACTAACGTTATTCGTCATTCTAGTCGGACCCATTAGAGCGGTGCACTCAGGACCCATTAGAGCGGTGCACTAACTTTCACTGTCCGGCTGAAGCGTGCGAAAAACAAACACTTTTCATCTCGGATCATCAGAGTCTGTTGCATCCAAGAAAGATTGATTGAAACCTACGTTTCGAGAGACTACCACGATAATTGAAGGTGAGTTAAACTATTGTATCCCTGTAATTGTAGATGTAAAGTAGAGATGTAACTGTTCATTGCCTTTATTTTTATATAAATATGATATGGTGTTAGTGCAAAAATTGTACTATAACTTAAGCTGAAGCTAACAGTAATAACTATAAGATATATCTGAAATAAATAAGTGTACTGAAACAAATACCAATAACTGGATTGCATTGTTTTCTTATACGCAGTTACTTCATACAGTCTAGTTCTCTTTTTCATCCTGCATTTATTGTGCCCCCCTCAGAAAATAACTGGCCCCCCAGTGGCCCCCCCAGTCAAATTGGTCTAGAACCGCCACTGGTACTAGCCGATGTACATCACTGATGTTAACCTTCGGTAAATATTGGAGACATCGAGTGTAAAATAGTGCCTATAAATATCTCTCTCGCTATCTATTACTATCTATACACTAGGCTTGTTTGAGACACGTTGCGGCTCGCCGCGAAAGTAGACGAGAATAGCCGATCGCAGCCGGGGGAGGTCTCAAAAAGCTCGTCTGAAGTCGGACAGCTCGGAGTCGGCTTCGTCTTCTTCTTCTCTCGGTTTTTTGGCGGATTGCAAAGAACTTTAATGTGCATACCGCCACCTCCGGAGTCGGCTTGACTCGGTTTGCACTTATAAAGAATGCACACGTGTTTAATCGTTAATGTCAGATATGTACTAAGTAAATACATTTGTTCCTGCTCAAGATTAGATTCAACTTTATTGTTATTGCACATATTACAGGTACTGAGACAACGAAATGCAGTTTAGCTTCTAACCAGGTGCAACAAGCAGTGAAGTGAAAAGTAATGTACACAATCTACAGAAAAAAATACAGAATTAATTGAATGATGAATAAACAGTGAGGGGTATGAATACACTAGCCTGTGAGCAGTATGAGCAGTATGAACAGTGTGTATGAATTGCTAAGATATAGTATGAAAACGGTAAGCAGTGCAAGTATAGTGAACATATAGATATTATTTCATGATGATAAACATTGTTGAACAATGATGAACAATGTGAATGGAAGTGGCGACGTAAAACTGACACAAAACAACAACAAACTTTGCCGAGCCAATTGGAGAGCTTCATCAGCAGCACGGGGTAAAACACCAATGAGCGCTCAGCTCGAGATACCAGCGAGTCGTTTCCCATCAAGCATTTCGCTTCCGCAGCCCGTGGAGAGGAACTGCGCCGCCTCGCCGCGCCTCGCTCTCAAGGCTGCGGGCGTCTTTGTCCTGCGAGATTTCAACGTCTCATGTGGGCGAGCCTCCAGAGCAAGTCGGACAAAATGACTAACCATCATGCAACGCACTAGCAAGACGTTGATCGCAACTGCGCAGGTCTGCGTCGGCCTCGCTTGTCTCAAACAAGCCTACTGACTCAGTAATCCGCCCAAACAGACGAGACCTCACAGCCGTCAACACAACGTCTCCGTCTGTCTGCAGAGCCTCTGATAATAATAATAATAATAAAAAAGAAGATGGAACAAGGTAAAATAAAAGATATATAGAATACAAATGTAAATAATAATACAGCAAAATAAAGTGACAAGTGATAAAGTAACTAGAAACAAGATATCACGGTAAAACGTTGAGCATTTGTATGAACGTGTTCAATAATTTAAACACAAAACAACATTATAAAGGAAATGTTTAAAATGAAGCAGAGCTGGAAAAACTATTTGAGGGTCAGAATGAAAAACAGGATTCACACAAGGTAAACATTAAAAATAAAACAATATACAAAAAAGTGTATTTCAGTAAAACGTTGAGAGAGTTGAATGAAATGTTGTGTGTTGTTCCTCTCACTGTTTAAAGCATATTCAAGTATCAAGAAGAATTTACCTACATTTGATAGATGTTTCTAACTTATAACTGAACCTATGAGGAGATATACCTCTCCTCTAGTGAGTGGCCCAGCCTTCGTATATTCTTCTGTATGTGGCCCTCTGTGAAAAAGCTTTGGACACCCCTGGGGTAAAGGATGTGTGTGGTAATGTCATTCTTTACCTCGGACACGTCGAGGTGTTTGATGTTCCAGTTCGGGGAGGGTCCAGAGTTGTCGTGCCAGATGTGCACCCCCCACACAGGGCCCAGGCTGTCGGCTGCACTGTGGGGTCAGAAACAGACCGCCTTTATAAATTAGCAAAAACAATTCAAAGTAGCTCAATAAGGATGTGAGATTGATGTAAAACGCATCTGTGTATTGACTTTATGTGGAGTTTTGGGATTTCACCTGATGATAAAGGTGTCTTGAGAGTCCCTCCTGAACAGCATGCATCCTGGGACATGTAGTTATCTTGTTTGTGAGAAACCATCTTCCTCTTTGAGCACAATGTACACCTGTTAAACACATAGAGGTTTCTTTAAATATCGGATAATTTTGGGTAGCTTAGTTTAATACAAGTCAAGGAAAACAAGGTCTAATCACAAATAAAAGAGAGATATAGAATAATCAGGAATAATACACTTGTTTTAAAAGAACATAATTCAAGTTGTTGTTTGCCCTTTAATATCAGTAAGATGTTCAAGGACGTTTGGATTATTTGTATGTGTGTTATCAAAGACATCTGCTGGATTCACATGGCCTTGCCAGTGACCTGTTTTAATGTGGATATAAGACGGGAACAGAGCGATACGTGTCTCACTTCTCTGTCTGAACAGCAATATAAAATGACTACAAAGAGACAAACAATGAGGACACGGAGGCGTGGACTTGTTGTTCTGCTTCTCACAGTTTGCATTCTCTGCACCTTCAACACAATGAATCTTCCTGTGATTCTGCTGACAAGTTAAGTGCCTGCAGTGTCAACTCTCTGCATTCAGGTGTCACTCAGAGCCTTTCAAATGCTGTGCATCCACATATAAGTCCTGAGGCGTTCAGGTACTCTTCTCTGTACGAACATCTGTCAAATAATATCATAACTTATACAAGATGTACACCACCCCAAATTGATCATGTTGTTGATAGTGCTACAGATGCGCTGCGAATACAATTAGACTCTGTTACTCCTTTGAAAAAGAAGAAAATAAAACAACATCGATTAGCTCCATGGCATAATGCCGAAACCCGCAAAATAAAGCAAAAGTCGAGACAACTTGAAAGGATATGGCGTTCCACTAAACTTGAAGAATCTTGTTTAATTTGGCATATTACTCTCAATGAATATAAGAAAGCACTGCGTAAAGCGAGAGCAGCCTACTACTCAACTAGAATGCTTTTCAGCCATTAACCTTGAACAATTAAATTCAATGATTCTCTCTTCTAAACCATCAACGTGTATGTTAGGCCCAATTCCAACTAAGCTGTTGAAGGAAGTTTTTCCATTAATTAGCACTTCTTTATTAAATATTATGAATATGTCTTTATTATCAGGCTATGTTCCACAATCATTCAAAGTAGCAGTGATTAAAACCGCTTCTTAAAAAGCACAAACCTCGATCCAGAGGTTTTAGCCAACTATAGACCTATTTCTAATCTTCCGTTCCTCTCAAAGATTCTTGAGAAAGCGGTCGCAAAACAGTTGTGTGATTACTTAAAAAACAATGATTTATTTGAAGATTTCCAGTCTGGCTTTAGAACACATCATAGCACAGAGACAGCTCTGGTTAAAGTAACAAATTACATTCTAATAGCCTCTGACAAAGGACTTGTCTCTATTCTTGTTTTGCTCGATCTCAGTGCTGCATTTGATACTATCGATCATGACATCTTATTGCAAAGACTAGAGCACTTAGTTGGCATAAAGGGAACTGCTTTAGGCTGGTTTAGGTCCTATCTATCTGAACGCTCTCAGTTTGTACGTGTCAACGATTAATCTTCCACGCAAACCAAAGTTAGCCATGGAGTGCCACAGGGCTCAGTGCTCGGACCTATTTTGTTCACATTATATATGCTTCTGTTAGGCAATATTATAAGGAATCATTCTGTAAAATTTCATTGTTATGCAGATGATACTCAACTATATTTATCAATCAAGCCTGATGAAATTAATCATCTAAATAAAATTCAAGACTGCCTCAAGGACTTAAAAACATGGATGACCTTACATTTTTTGATGTTAAACACGACCAAAACTGAAGTTATTGTACTTGGCCCGAAGAATCTACGAACAAATTATCTAAAGATATACTAACTATGGATGGCATTAATTTGGCCTCCAGTGAGACTGTAAGGAATCTTGGTGTTATATTTGATCAGGATTTATCCTTTAACACCCACCATAAAATCAATTTCAAGGACTGCCTACTTCCATCTACGTAACATTGCAAAAATCAGGCATATCTTGCCTCAAAACGATGCAGAGAAACTAGTCCATGCATTTGTTACTTCAAGGCTGGATCATTGTAACTCTTTATTATCAGGGTGTACCAAGAAGTCAGTCAAGTCGCTTCAGCTGATTCAAAATGCTGCAGCTCGTGTACTAACCAGTGTTAGGAAAAGGGACCACATTACTCCCGTTCTGGCTGCCTTACACTGGCTCCCTATAGAACACAGGATAGAATTTAAAATTCTTCTTCTCGCCTACAAAGCCCTTAATGGGCAGGTGCCATCTTACCTTAAATAACTCATTATACCCTACTGTCCTACTAGGGCATTACGTTCCAAGAATGCAGGGTTGTTGATTGTTCCTAGAGTCTCTAAAGGTACAATGGGAGCCAGAGCCTTTTCTTATCAAGCTCCACATTTGTGGAATCAGCTTCCAGTTTGTGTTCGGGCGGCAGACACCCTATCCGTTTTTAAGAGTGCGCTTAAGACCTTCCTTTTTGATAAAGCTTATAGTTAGGGCTGATTAGATTCAGCCCCTAGTTTTGCTGATATAGGCTTAGTTTGTCGGGGGACATCTTACTTCTTCCTTCTCTCTGTCTATACCTGTGTACTCCCATGTTCCGATTAACCCAGCTTCCCCAAATGTCTTTCTTTTTGGTGTCTATATACGCCGGGATCCGGAGTCATGGATGATCCTGCGGTCCTGTGTCCTGAATCGCGAGCCCTGGATCTTGAGTCGTGGCTGTGGTCCTGGATCATAGGTCCTGGATGGATATCCTCGTGGATTCATCTTTCTATTATACACACATGCATTTCCAAACATTTGGACTACCTATGTTGCAAATGTATTATCTTTTCAATTTACACACGGCATCTATTGCACGTCTGTCCGTCCTGGGAGAGGGATCCCTCCTCTGTTGCTCTCCCTGAGGTTTCTCCCATGTTCCCTTTAAACTGTGGGTTTTCTCCGGAAGTTTTTTCTTGTACGATGTGAGGGTCTAAGGACAGAGGGTGTCGTATTGTCATACTGATATTTTGTACAAACTGTGAAGACCACTGAGATAACTGTAACATTTGTGATATTGGGCTATATAAATAAACATTGATTGATTGATTGATTGATTGATCAATCAATCAATCAATGTTTATTTATAAAGTCTTTACACTGAAACACACTCTCTTTCAGGTGTGCTGGATCAATAACATGTGAATAGGAGGTCTGCTGTGCTTCATTGGGAATTTATCTTTTTCATTTTTGAAATATGAAATTAAATAATGTAAATTAAGACTAAATTAAATACGGTTTATTGCGGTTATAACTATGTATATAACACACACACACAGAGAGACACACATACTCTCACACACACACACACTTTGAGTACACGCTTCAACACTAAAAGTAAAATAAGCATCGTTGTTTTGAAGTTGTCTCACTTGTTCCCGCCTCATCAGCTGAGCGGCCAATGAGAGGAATCCGTCCATGACTGATGGCAGGAGCAGCCTATGAAAAGCCTGCGATTGTTCTCCAGGCTCCGCCCCCACACAGCAGACACTGACAGACAGACAGGTGAGTTAGTGTGGCTGATGGGAACTTAAATTACAGAAAACAAAATACTAATAATTCAGATTTTTTTAAGTGCAGTTTATACCTGGTGAGCTGGGCGAGTATGCCCAGGGCGGCCCAGTTCTCCCGTTGCATTCTGGGATATTGAGTCAAGAGGGGGACGCAGTGACTCAGTAATCCGCCCAAACAGACGAGACCTCACAGCCGCCAACACGACGCCTCCATCTGTCTGCAGAGCCTCTGATAATAATAATAATAATAAAAGAGAAGATGGAACAAAGTAAAATAAAAGATATATAGAATACAAATGTACATAATAATACAGCAAAAATAAATTGATAAAGTGATAAAGTAACTATTGAAACAAGATATTACAGTAAAACGTTGAGCATTTGTATGAACGTGTTCAATATATTTAAACACAAAACAACATTATAAAGGAAATGTTTAAAATGAAGCAGAGCTGGATAAAAACTATTTGAGGGTCAGAATGAAAAACAGGATTCACACAAGGTAAACATTACAAAACAAAACAATAATACAAAAAAGTGTATTTCAGTAAAACGTTGAGAGTTGAATGAATATGTTGTTGTTCCTCTCACTGTTTAAAGCATATTCAAGTATCAATAATCATTTACCTACATTTGATAGATGTGTCTAACTTATAACTGAACCTATGAGGAGATATACCTCTCCTCTAGTGAGTGGCCCAGCCCTTCGTATATTCTTCTGTATGTGGCCCTCGGTGAAAAAGCTTTGGACACCCCTGGGGTAAAGGATGTGTGTGGTAATGTCATTCTTTACCTCGGACACGTCCAGGTGTTTGATGTTCCAGCTCGGGGAGGGTCCAGAGTTGTCGTGCCAGATGTGCACCCCCCACACAGGGCCCAGGCTGTCGGCTGCACTGTGGGGTCAGAGACAGAACGCCTTTATAAATGAGCAAAAACAATTCAAAGCAGCTCAATAATGATGTGAGATTGATGTAAAACGCATCTGTGTATTGACTTTATGTGGAGTTTTGGGATTTCACCTGATGATAAAGGTGTCTTGAGAGTTCCTCCTGAACAGCGTGCATCCTGGGACATGTAGTTCTCTTGTTTGTGAGAAACCATCTTCCCCTTTGAGCACCATGTACACCTGTTAAACACATAGAGGTTTCCTTTAAATATCGGATCATTTTGGGTAGCTTAGTTTAATACAAGTCAAGGAAAACAAGGTCTAATCACAAAAAAAGAGAGATATAGAAAAATCAGGAATAATACACTTGTTTTAAAAGAACAGAATTCAAGATGTTGTTTGCCCTTTAATATCAGTAAAATGTCCAGGGACGTTTGGATTATCACGCTGCACTGATACATGCAATCAGCAAAACTGACACTCTTCACTTTAAGGTCTCATTTGTGTTTTTAACAAAGCCACACAGGTCAGACTGACAGCCAGTGAGAGCAAGAATGCAGGTCAATATTTTCATATGCTTACTTATATGTTGATGTACAATAATATTTGGGACAGAGCTCCAAAGTGACATCTACAATAATACTAATAACATGTGTCAAACTTTCTAATATGTGATGACGGAAACTGAAATAAACTGAGGATGAAAAATATATTTTACTTTAAAGATTAAACTTGTTCAGCTCTAGAGAACAGGAGGAGCTCCAGAGAGAGAACGCAGGTAAGAAACAAACTAGTATGAAGAGTCAAAGTATTGTATAAGAGTAGAACTGGTATAGCAGCAATTCAGTATCCTAATGACTGCAGTGAAACTATGCTTTTTTTTCACGACACTGTGTCTCAGGCAGTGGCGACTGGTCATTAGGGGCACAGCCCCACCTAGTGTCAGCAGAAAGTATTACAAATAATGATTACAACAAAATGCAAAAAAAAAAAAAAAAAAATATATTAAATATATTTTAAGATCATGTTTAATCATCTGATTCGTCTGTACATTGCTGTTTTAGTCTGTGTTCTTCTAATTAGTGTCTACAGTGTGTGCCTATTGAGCTGTTTAGAGCCATGTGGGACAAAACCCGATCCTGCCCCTCCCTCTCACTGTCTAAGTGAACGGTGACTGTAAAAACTACACTGCGCATGCTCAGAGTATTTTCCTATTTAATGTGTGTGGCAAAAAATAATGACCAGGAGAGCTGCAGTGAGGCGTCCTAAAACCCGGAAGTAAGCTGCGCATGGCTTCCCTTGACAAAAAAGCAATGAGATTTCTCCATAGGATTTTAGAAAATAGCTCCAAATAAGGTCTGTGGGAAACGTAGCTGTTAGAAAAATGCACGTTTTGTTCAGCCGGATAATATCCACATGTTTACCCTACTTTTATAATTTTCGAATCATAAATCTATTGATTAGATTAGATTTATGATAGACTTTTGAAACTACAAGAACATAAGGAGGACTTTTACAAAAAGGTAATAGAGATTTTTGTCCAGAAGGATAGGCAAATGGACTTCATCTTCAAGTCAAGTTAAGACTGCAATTTTATTGAAAATGGGATCTTACTAAGAGAGAAGAATTCAATATTTAAATGATAAAATTACATTTTTTGGGTATTCTTTTGTTGAACTGTCTGTTTAAAATTAATTGAAGCATCAGACAAAAAAAGCTTTTGAAAATAATATTATATTTTGTTTTAGGTCAAAATATAATATTTGTAAACCTGAAGAGTCAGTGCCTCGCCAGCCATGAACCTCTGTGCAGAAGTTATAGACATCTAAGTTTTTTGTGCCCCACCACTTTTGTACATATAAAAAACGCCACTGGTCTCAGGGGATCTTAATATTTAAGAACCTATTAATGTGTTATACCAGATTAACGGAAATAATCTCAGCTAACTGACGATACAAACCATTTTTACCAAAACAACACACAAGTCTCATAAGAAGCATCTAAATGACCCCTTCGCGAAAAAGCTAACGGACATTGGCACAGAACTCAAGATAAAAGTACCCTTATTACTTATCGTAGCTGCACATACAAGATATCCGATTAAAACTGAGGTTCCACAGATTATTTAGGTATATAGTATCATCACTGAGTGATCCGAACTCGCGACAGGGGAAGGAAACACAGACATCACAACACGTATCTTTACGGAGCTTCTAGGGCAGTGTTTCTCAAACTTTTACCAAGGACCACTTAACCAATAAAAAAAACACTCGCGGACCACCTAACTCCACAAATATCCAAAAACACATCGTTTTTTACAAATCGCCTGAAAATGGTACAAACAAGTGGCAACATGTGTGATGAAGGTGTTTATCTGGGCTATATCATGCAATCGAAAGTGAAACGTAAGCTCGCTCCATTGCGGAGATATTCCCGCGAGAGTGCGGAAAACTTAAATAAATTTATTTATTTCAAATGTGACATTTTACCAATATACTCACGGACCACTCGGGGGCGCTCACGGACCACCAGTGGTCCGCGGACCACACTTTGAGAAGCACTGTTCTAGGGAGATCGTCTCACCGTAGCTGTCAATCTGATTAAAAGACGTGTTCAATGGCATTAAAACGAGAAAAAAACGGCTGAATCGGTTAATCCATAGGTTTTTAACATCTCTGTATAAAAAAATTATTTCATTTATAATCCATAATTCAATATTTATGTAAAAATTAACATATATTTTTAGCATTTTTGAAAGATACTTATGCCTTAATAATATTATATATAATATTTAACAGTAATATTAACAATGAACATATTTATATTCATATATATATAAACATCAATATTTGCTACATCCATGCTCTCATCCAGCTGCAGAGCGAAATATTCACTAGCTCTCACTTGCTCCAAAAGCTGAGCAGATATTCAGTTTCTGTAAATAAATCCCCTTTCCCTCAAACTTTGCGTGACCCCCCTGGCGGCCCCCCGGGTGTTCGGGGCCCGCACTTTGAAAAACACTGTACTAACCCATCATCCAAGGTTAGTTTTCACTATAAGTACAAAATATTTTTGGAACGGACACTATAATTTAGTTTTTTACTATGTTCAATCTGAATTTTCTTTAAAATAAAAAACATCTATATTGATTCTGACTTTTCTACATCCAACTCACAGGTTCATCATTACTTTGAGAAAAAAGATTATTAATGTAACTCTTTTAGAAGATATGGTCATTTGTTCTGGGAATGTCATTTTCGAGCCTGAAATCTGAAAAACAGGCTCGGGGTTTTAACAGGTTAAGGCAGTCTTTGAAGTTGTGTGTGTGAGACTGTCTCGCACCCCCGTCCCCTCGTCACCCTGCTGTCACCCCTTCCTGTCACATCCTCATGGGTGATGTGTTATAGCATGTAGGCAGGGCCGCCCCTGGCCAACTTTGGGCCCCAAGCGACATTGTGAGATGAGGCCCCCCCCCCCCCCCCGCAAACGACAGGAGTGAAAAAAATTGTTTTGGAAACAAAGTAGGCTACTGTGCAAATATAATTCCTGTTTATTATTATTATCAACACAGTTACTTTTTTATACAGTGAGGTACATGTTAAATGTGCATGTATGTCATTCAGTATGCGTTTACAGTTGAATACGTCTGCATTTCCTGCCAAATACTCGCCTCAAAAAGATTAAAATATAATTAATGCAAATAAACTACTTCTACTAATAATAATCATAATCATAATCAACTCAATACTATATTATTTTTATTATAATATAGTTGTAATATAGTCAAGACAAAACATGCTTATGACATGCTCAAAAACTGATATTTCTTAAATCTGTATTCTAGTTCCCTCTGTCAGCAATGTATCAACAACACACACATTTCTATCAGTATGTCTCTGTGTTGTGGTTGACATGATGATGACTGTTAGGAGTTAAGGGGAGAGGCTGAGCATCACCATCAAATGTGCAAATTGACATCAAAATGAATAAAAGGGGAAAAAATGCTCCATGTTTTTTAGGCTGTAAACCAGGGGTGGCCAACCCGCGGCTCTCGAGCCGCATGTGGCTCTTTGCCTAGTTTCATGCGGCTCTTCAGTTCATATCGAATTGTATATGTGTGAGTTTGGGGGAGAGACACTGACTCCTGACTAGTGTTGCACGGTGTACCAATACTTGAAAGGTACCGCGATACCCTCCCGTTAAAAACGTTACGATTCCTCCGTTTCATTAGTATCGATACTTTAAGAATGACGGGGGAAAGTACTCCGGTGAGAAAGCGCCGTTTTAATAAGAGCCGTGTGTGTTCAGCGCTCTGCTTCCACTCCCTGCTCTGCAGCCGTGCCTGCAGTCCCTCCCCTCTCAAGCACGCTCTAAGTCCCGCCCCTCTCTCGCTGCCAGAGCATATGAGAAAACTAGAAGCATGGCTGCAAGTGGGAGTACAACTTCCGCTGCGCCTCGGCTTGTTGACAAAAAAGACGCTAGAAGCGAAATGTGGAAGTATTTGAGCTATATCTCTGACAGTGAGGGCAAGCCTACAGACACCACGAGGCCTGTCTGTAACAAATGTATTAATTGTATTTAATACGAATTCTTGTCATTTATTTTATTTATTGTTCTCATTGTTTAAAAGTTTGTGTTATGGTTATGGTTCTGGTGTGAAATAAAGCACAATAATTACATTCAAGACTGTTTCCCTTTTTTTAAGAAAAAGAATCGGAATCGCAATTCTTGACTTGGTATCGAAACCAAAATGTTGGTATCGTGACAACACTAGCTACTCCTGACAGTTAAATCTGATATTTAGTAGGTCTGTTAAGTATTGAATGCTGATAATTCTGACGTAATTTGGCCGGTCAAAGTTGTTTGGGCTCGGATAAAATCGCTCCGTTACTTTCGTCCCGTGTTACTTTCGTCCCGTGTTACTTTCGTCCCGTGTTACTTTCGTCCCGTGTTACTTTCGTCCCGGCTCTCCCTACGTGTGTATGTGTGGTGTCAGGTGTCAGTATGAGAGGATGACAGCGCGTCTAATTTTGATGTGGCCCAAGAGCCAATCACAATAATACCTGCGATGCAGTGAACCTATCACCTTTGAGGGGGGGGGAAACCTATCGTTGATTAAACACTATCCAGTGTTTCCCCTACCATTGCCAACGGAGCCCCGCCCCCCCCCCCCTGAAATTCAAGGTGTTATATATATATAATTTTTTTTTTTTAAATATATAGCACCAAATTGCAAATAATCTATAACTACTGTCACTTTTCACATTGAACATGTGCTCTTTTATTAAATAAACTAAATGCTTTCATCTTAAATTGTGGGTTTAGTGTTTAGTAAGAAACACTGATGCATTAATCAATAACAATAATAATAATAATAACAGCTCCTCTCTCTGCTCCAGATGATTTAAAAAATATATCCCAATGCCACAAAAATGCATCAGTGACGTGGTTGAAATCTTGTCTCCAGAAAACAAAAAACTGAAACAAGCTGTATCAGTGACTGTGTGTTTGGTGTGGCTCTTTGCAGTAACATAGAAAAAATGTGGCTCTTAACCTCTGACTGGTTGGCCACCCCTGCTGTAAACTTTAACTGTTATGTAAGCCAACTGGACAGACAGTTTATCTTCCTCCTGTACATTAGCAGATAAAAGGCATCACATACTTGAATGAATGGTAAATAAAGAATGCTGGAAATAACTGCATCTCCATTAGCCTGTATGCTCTGCAGAGACTGCCTTCTTCATGTCGTGAATTGCAGCTGATGTTTTAATATGGCAAATGGCAAAACTTGCTCTGGAAACTCGCCTCCATGAGACGTTGAAATCTCGCGGGACAAAGACGCCCGCATGCTTGAGAGCGAGGCGCGGCGAGGCGGCGCAGTTCCTCTCCACCGGCTGCGGAAGCGAAATGCTTGATGGGAAAGGACTCGCTGGTATCTCGAGCTGAGCGCTCATTGGTGGGTTTTACCCCGTGCTGCTGATGAAACTCTCCCATTGGCTCGGCAAAAGTTTGTTGTTGTTTTGTGTCAGTTTTACGTCGCCACTTCCATTCACATTTTTCATCATTGTTCCACAATGTTTATCATCATGACATTAATATCTATGTTATACTATACTTGCACTGCTTACCGTTTCCATACTTTATATATCTTAACATATTCATACACACTGTTCATACTGCTCACAGGCTGATATATTATAGGCTAGTGTATTCATACCCCTCACTGTTTATTCATCATTCAATTCATTCCATATTTTCTGTAGATTGTGTACATTACTTTTCTCTTCACTGCTTGTTGCACCTGGTTAGAAGCTAAACTGCATTTCGTTCTCTCAGTACCTGTAATATGTGCAATAACAATAAAGTTGAAACTAATCTTGAGCAGGAACAAATGTATTTACTTAGTACATATCTGACATTAACGATTAAACACATGTGTGCATTCTTTATAAATGCAAACCGAGTCAAGCCGACTCTGGAGGTATGCACCTTAAAGTTGTTTGCAATCCGCCAAAAAACCGAGAGAAGAAGAAGGCGAAGCCGACTCGGAGCTGTCCGACTTCAGGCGAGCTTTTTGAGACCTCCCCCGGCTGCGATCGGCTACTCTCGTCTACTTTCGAGGCGAGCCGCAACGCGTCTCAAACAAGCCTACTGTCTTTTCACCGACATCTCTTCACCTGCACTAGTGGCCGTATCAAAGCCGTGATTGGTCAGATGTCGATTCATTGCAACGGTGTCGGGTTACAGACGTGCTCCCCTTGTCACCTCTCACTCTCGCGGGGGGTGCGCGGAGAACTGCGCAAAGCAGCTGAGGCCCTCTGGGCGGGGCCCCCTGCACAAGGCGAGGCCCCATGCAGCCTGCGTGATTGGCCTGTAGGGAGGGTTGGCCCTGCATGTAGGTGCGATATGTCCCCATGTACAGCCTTTGTTGTCTAATCTAATTAGCCTCTGATGTCTGTCCAATGTGTTTAATACTGGCAACTTCTAATTGTGGGGAAAACGTTCCCAGTAGAGACGTCCCATAGCACATTTTGCGAAACACAATAGCCAGCATGTGTAGTTCTGAAATGTTTTTCGGATTTCATATCAATATTAACCACCAACGTGCATTGCGGCTGCTATCCAATCGCCGAGCTTAAACCATAGCTGAGGATCTTGGGTAATCCGTTCAGTGGGTGTGTATCTGTTTCCGGTTATTTTATTTTGAAATTCAGTTCCTGACGGACGCCAAAAAAGCCCAAGATTATAGAATCAAACAAATAAATAAAAACAAGGATAATTGTGAGTTATTGGTGAGTAAATAACAATGTGTTATTTCGAAAAGAATAACTAATTAGAAGGAAAAAAAGATTTAAAAAATACAGATTTCAGTATTCTGAGGCTCTGAGCCATTTCTTTTCCTCACGGACGGCAAAAAAAGTCGTCTTACAAGACCCGACTGGACAAAAATACGTGGTGCAGGCACGAAACATACTACCAATAGAAATACATTGCTTTTAAAACCGTTCTGTGTGACACGAAAAAAAGGGGAAATCGTGTTGGTGAACGCGAATCAATAGATTAAATGTTGTGACTATAACACGAAGTGCCGTGAGACTGGGTTGTCCTGTCCCCTCGTGGTCCAGTAGGACTCAGAAGTTGCACTTTTCCTTGTTCATGTGATGTTTGGTTTTGTTTTGTTTCTTTCCGTTAACTGAGTATTTTTTTTAAGTTTTTGTGTTTCTCATATTGTTTTGATCCTGAAGGCGAAACTCTTGATCTCCGGCTCTTTGTACAGGCAGGAGAAGTCGATCTGGATCTGGTTGTGACGCGTGATCACGCCGTACTCTGACATGTTTCTCGTCATGATGGCGTTCTTGTAGAGGATCATGCTGTTGTTTTTCTGCAATATGAAATAAAACGTTAAGTTAATTTAATCACAGCAGTCACATTATCCTCGTGGTCATTAACAGTCCTGACAGAGAAATCTCATGGTCTCCAGCTTGAGCTTCAAACAGATCTATTTATTTCTGATCCTCTCAAGAATGGAAGGAGTCATCACATACAGAGCATCAACTAGTTCCTGAACAGTGTCCTTCACATGCTGATATCCAAGAGAGGGAGTCACACAGTCACAAGATGGAGGAATAGAAAGCAGTATTCAATGTTTACTTCAGATTAGCTCCACATCAGAAATGAGCATGCTTGATGTCTCTCTCCATAGAGGCTGAATCATCATGTTAATCACATAGCTATCATATGCCTCAAACAGTCCTGATGCTCTTCTAGGTAATCAGACATCCTGGCATGTTCACAGCTACAGTTGGGATACCTTTGCTGTTATGTTACTCTGATGTTGGAAGAGGACATTCAGGAATCTTCTAAATACGTTCACTCACCACGACCTCCGTCCCGCAGATGTTGCTGCTGTCGAATCCGAAGGTCACCATGTGGGTCTCGTTGTCCATTTGGCCCTTGCAGTTGCGGTCGTTCAGGTGTAAAACTGAGTAATGAGAAATGATAAGTGTCTACCACTGAAAATGTTGTAACAAAGCAGCATAGACTGGCCTCGGGGGATTGCTGCTTCGTTACAACATTTTCAGTGGTAGACACCTGTCCGTCATCGATCTATAAAAACAAACAAATATCTTATAATTTCTTTGTCATTTAGGCAAAACATCTTAATACGCCCCTTGTGATGCCCCTGTGGGTGCATCAGTAGATTGGTGATTGGTGTTTGCTGTGTGCATTTGATTGCAGTAACTCAGGGCACCTGGGTCTGGTGTCCTGCAGCTATTTAGAGCCTCTCTGCTCCTCTCTGTGCTCTCGCTGTTTTCTCCTGCAGGCACCCGGCTCTGATGAGTATGCACCGTACTTGATTTGAACTGTTTGTGCAAATAAACACCTTTTTCTACCCGTTGACATGTTGTGTCTCCTTTTTGTTGCGGCCTTTTGAGCCAGGTCGCAACAAATGGGGGCTCGTCCGACGGGTTATTTGGTTAAAAGTTTGTGTAGTGCTCAGAGCACATGGTGTCATTTGAGCGGCTGATTAGTTGATGTGGTCCAGCTGTGTGCTGGCTTGGCGCTGCTATTTGGGGGACACATCATGTCTTTTGGGTTTCAGGAAGCTTTAGTGTCGTCAGGTTTTGTGTGCTAATCAGAAGGTAAGATGTTGCTGCTTGTTACGCTTTTGTAAAGAGTTTTCCCCGCTAGGCTTAAGTGGCGTTTCCCTTTGGGTTGCGTCTGTTTGTTTTTTTATAGTGTTGTGGCAACGTGGTTAGTGTCAGCTGTTTTCGGACAGCTGTCTCGGGGGCACATCCGCGTGATTTCTTGGTGTTACCTGCGTGCAGGTCGCTCCATAACTCCGCCGGGTTCCAGTGCGTAATTACCCACCGCAAGCCACATGAAGACTAGGTGAGATTAGGAAGATTTTGTTTAGGCAGTTAGGGGGAAATTCTCTGTTGGGTTAATCTTATGCCCATGCGTGTTGGCAGTTTGGTACTTTGCTTTCTGATTGGCTAGTATGACTTCTTTGTCAGCGTTTGTGGATGCGCCCTCAGTGTCGTTCTTAGATAATTGCCAGAAGGCGCAGTTAGTCGAAATAGCAGAGCACTATGACATTGCTGTTGTGGGGAGCAAGCGGAAACATGACATTAAAACTGTCATTGTGTCATCTTTGTTTGAGCAGGGGGTGTTGCAGAAGAGTGAGTCTGGTGCGGCAGGGTTCGTGCCGTTAGTGGTTCAGACAGCTGGTTTGACGTTCGAGCAGCAAAAGGAGCTTTTGGCCATGCAGTTTGATCAGGAGAAGTTGCAGTTGGAGATGAGGTTGGAGCAAGAGAAGTTGAGGTTGGAGCAAGAGAAGTTGAGGTTGGAGCAGGAGAAGTTGCAGTTGGAGATGAGGGGTCAGCAACAGGAGGTAGAGAAGCGTTTGGAGGTGGAGAAGGTGCTGGAGGTGGAAAGGATGAAATGTGAGGTGGAACATGCTAGATTACGGCTGATGGGAGAGGGCAAGTTGTCTCCAAGGGAGGATGGTGGTGATAGGTCGGCATCAGGCAGTGGCGATATAATTTCTTACTTGCGATTAGTGCCAAAGTTCAATGAGCGTGACCCGGACATTTTTTTCACTCTATTTGAACGCGTAGCAGAGGCAAGAAACTGGTCAGATTCGGACAGAGTGCTGTTACTTCAGTGTGTACTCACTGGGCGAGCACAGGAAGCCTATTCAGCGGTTTGTGGCGAAAATGCTTTGGACTATGATAGAGTAAAATCAGCGGTGTTGAAATCTTACGAACTGGTTCCGGAAGCGTATCGTCAAAGGTTCAGAAATTGGGTCAAGGGAGATAAGCAGACACATATGGAGTTTATCCGTGATTTAACTTCTCATTTTCAGCGGTGGTGCGCGGCAGCAAAGGTTGCAAGTTTTGACGGCCTTTGTGAGCTCATTGTCTTGGAACAATTTAAAAACAGTCTCCCTCAGCGTGTGGCCACTTATGTGAATGAACAGAAACCTTCCACCGCGTTTAGAGCTGCTGAATTAGCGGACGATTTTGTGTTGACACATAAGGGCAGTTTTACTGAGAAGTATTCTAGGGGTGATTGGAAACGGGGAGAAGACAATGGCTATGCCCGCGGTGGTGCAAAGTTTTCACCAGGCTCCTCCCGTAGACTTGTAGGTACAGGGCGACCCGAGGGGGCCAAAGTGGACCTATGTCATTATTGTCGAGAAGAGGGTCATTGGAAGGTGCAGTGTCCGTTGCTGGAACCTGAGGGGAGGCCTCGTTCTTCACCACATGCTCCAGCCATGTGTTGTTCTGCCGTTTTGGTTAAAAAGCCGCAGGGTGTAGGATCGGGCATGGTGCCTGATAAGAAGCTGGTTTGTGCCGACCCGGATGCGGGTTCTGGGTTTGAGCCGTTCATCACTGAAGCTGTTGTATCAGTAGTCGGTAGTGACAAATATGTGCCGATTAAGGTGTTGCGTGATACAGCGGCTAGATACTCATTCATTGTTGAGTCAGTGTTGCCTTTTTCGTCAGAGACAGCAACAGGGGATTTTGTGCTGATGAGGGGCATGGAGATGGGCTTGATCCCTGTGCCACGGCATACAATAATGCTGGATTGCGAGCTGGTGCGGGGAGTTGTGTCCATCGGCGTGCGTCCCGAGTTGCCACTTGATGGGATACATATGATTTTGGGCAACGATCTCGCTGGTAGTGCTGTGTGGGCTGGTGTGCCACCGCCTGTGGTGGTTTCCAGGCCGTTGGCATCTGTGGAGCCAGAGGAGAGCGGTTTGCAAGTTCCAAGTGTGTTTCCAGTTTGTGCTGTGACACGTGCACAGAGCCGTAAAATGTCTGCTGACCCACATGTTTCGAAGTGTAGTAAAAGTAATGTGGTACATGTGGTCTCACTGCCAGATCTCCCTTTGTCGGTGTCAAAGGAGGACTGGGTCAGGAGCCAGAAGGACGATTCAACTCTTTCTGCTCTGTGGACTGAGGTGTTACCGGCAGAGAAGGTCAGAGACATAGCCCAGGGCTACTTTGTTCAGGGGGACTTGCTGGTGCGTAAGTGGGTGCCCTGTGTTGGTGATGCTGTGGGGGAGGCAATTTTTTCAAGTGGTGGTGCCGAGTAGCTTTCGTGATGTGATATTGGAAACTGCGCATGATAGTGGTGGACATTTGGGGATAAAAAAAACCTATGACCGTGTCCTACGCTATTTTTTCTGGCCTCGGTTAAAGCGCGATGTTGCAAGGTATATTAAAGCATGCCACATATGTCAGTTCACTGGTAAACCAAGTCAGGTGGTGAAGCCTGCACCCCTCAGTCCCATTCCAGCCCTTGGTCAACCTTTTGAGCATTTGATCATAGATTGTGTGGGGCCGTTGCCTCCATCTAAGTCCGGTTGTGCGTACATGCTTACTATAATGTGCCAGACTACAAGGTATCCTGCAGCGTTTCCCTTGCGCTCCATTTCGGTGAAGCCAGTAGTTAGGGCTTTAACCCAGTTCATCTCCACATTTGGGATCCCACGTGTGATTCAAAGCGACCAGGGTACCAACTTTACTTCCCATATGTTCAAGCAGATCCTACAGCAGCTGGGGGTCAGGCATAACCGTGCGTCGGCTTACCATGCCCAAAGCCAGGGGGCGCTAGAGCGGTTTCATCAAACATTGAAGACCATGCTGCGTGCTTATTGTATGGAAATGGGGAAGGACTGGGAGGAGGGACTTCCATGGCTCATGTTGGCGTCCAGGGAAGTCGTTCAGGAAAGTACAGGGTTCAGCCCTAATGATTTGGTCTTTGGGCATAAGGTGCGTGGTGTGTTATCTGTTCTCCAGGATGGGTTGGTTGAGGGTGAGCCACCTAAAAATTTAGTGGACTATGTACAGGGCTTTCGTCATCGCCTGTATGTAGCGGTGGAAATGGCAAGGACAACGTTGTGGCGGATGCTCTCTCTCGTGCCCCGGTGGGGTAGGAAGTCTCTCTGGTTCTGGATATTTGGTGTTGTTTTGGGGATCCCTGTGGGGCCCCGTCTTAAGGGGGGGGCTGTGATGCCCCTGTGGGTGCATCAGTAGATTGGTGATTGGTGTTTGCTGTGTGCATTTGATTGCAGTAACTCAGGGCACCTGGGTCTGGTGTCCTGCAGCTATTTAGAGCCTCTCTGCTCCTCTCTGTGCTCTCGCTGTTTTCTCCTGCAGGCACCCGGCTCTGATGAGTATGCACCGTACTTGATTTGAACTGTTTGTGCAAATAAACACCTTTTTCTACCCGTTGACATGTTGTGTCTCCTTTTTGTTGCGGCCTTTTGAGCCAGGTCGCAACACCCCTTCATAAAATGTCTGATACTCTAAACAAAAAAAGAACACCCATACTACCTGGATTAATGAAAAAGGTAGATAGACATGCTCGGCTCAAAATATGCTGCATATCAGATCTCAAGTAGATGTGGATAGCTTCAATGGGGATGTGCAATTTTGTGTAGAACTTTTATTGAATACAAGGAGGTTTAGAAACCAAACTTTAGTGTTTGTGTTGTGTCTTTAGTGTTGCCTGACTTTATATAAGTGTTTTTTACAAGTGTGTGGTCACGTTCTAGTCACTTTTCTCACTTTTCTCTACTGCTTGTTACAACTTGTATTCGCTGTAGTGTACTAACCGTGAACTGTTATTGCTCAGGTTAATCTTGACCCCCTCCAATGTAAGCCTGATGTATTTGGTTCTTAGATCTTGCCGGGTTGCCGACTCCAGCAAAGGTCATTTGTGTCTAGAGTGCGCCATCTAGTGGCATCAACTGAAATGCCGGGTATTGCAGGAAAAGGGCAAGATGAATGCGGTCTTTACTATAATTTGGACAATTTTGTACCAATATTCGGCGGACCAGATTAAAAAGCCCAACGGGCCGTATATGGCCCGCGGGCCTTAGTTTGCCCATTCCTGGTATAGTGTGTTGAAATATAGAGAAAAAGAGGTAAAACAATAGAATATTATGAACATATCATGAAGGAAGTCCAAATATGAAAAAGGTTATTGTATACACCAGTATTTTGAACAAATCATAGTCATAGTATAGTATTTCATATATATCATTTAAAGTGAGTTACAGTGTAGAATGTCCGAACATTTATTTTATTATGACATTGTGTGTTGAAATGGTTTTGAATAAACACATCAGTATGTTAAATAGTCAAATTTTATCAAGTGCATCAGACAACTCCAATTACTCCATTTGAACCATATTATAAATAAGAAAATAATGGTCATAGTATATAGCAGGGCTATTTAATGGTTTTTGAATGGGGGCAGTTGATGAAGTGATCCAAAATAAGGGCTCAAGATAAATATGCCTTGAAATATGAGCAATCATGTTAATAGCTACAGATAAATTAATGTACTACAACAACATCGGAGTGCTTATATATGTTGTTAAAGCATGACTTAAAAATCAGGGAACCATATGAGTCAAAGGTGTGTGTGTGTGTGTGTGTGTGTGTGTGTAACTTTTTTCAAGGGAAGCTCCTTTTTTCAAACTAAAGCAGGAGTAGCAGTGAGCTGTTTTCTCAACATTAAATATTGTTTTTCCGTCTCACTTGTTCCCATGTTGCCAGAAGGCTGACATCCACATGCCCTCTGTAGCTGTGTTTGTGCAGCAGCTCCACAACCTCCAGGACGATAACGGAGCGATAGATGAAATACATATAGTACACTAAATACACAGTCAGCAAACTGACCTGCAAACAGAGAGAGAGAGAGAGTTATATTTCGACAGCAGTCAAAGCATACACAGGTAGATTATTTTAAAGTTAAGACCATGCTGTGACTTTCCACAGGTATGTTGGTTTACGATAACCTGCAGATAGGTCATTGTCATCTTGTTTGCATTGGTGTGGGGCCAAGTGTGTGTGTGTGTGTGCATGTTTCTGTGTGTCATATCTTAAAGTTTCCTGCATGCCAAAAATAAATCATATTATGTTGATAGTTATATTTTTGCCTGTGTGTTCAAGGTCCCCTGTTATACTGTTTTTCATCAATACATTACAGGTCTCAGATATACACAACACATGTCTCTGAAGGGTTTGTCTGAAACACCAAACAGATCTACAATATTCGACAGGTGTCCAAATTCTTTCTAAAACAAGAGTAAAACTGTGGCTGGCGTTCGCCCACTGGTGGGAATGAAAACCTTGTCGAGCTCGGGAGGATCTTGCTTTTTTATTTCATCATGTGCTTCTTCCTCCTCTCCAGCTCCTCTTCCTCGTCCTGTCTCTGCTGCAACTCTGTCTTCAAGTGTACGCTGTAGGGGAGCAAGGGCTGATGGGATACTGGAGGACTCCCTGCAACTGGCTGGAAGTGAGTTTACTATTATGCATTAAAGGTCACCTATTATGGAAAATCCACTTCTTCATGTCTCTTCTACATCAACATGTGTCCCCTCTTCTTCATGTCTCTTCTACATCAACATGTGTCCCCTCTTCTTCATGTCTCTTCTACATCAACATGTGTCCCCTCTTCTTCATGTCTCTTCTACATCAACATGTGTCCCCTCTTCTTCATGTCTCTTCTACATCAACATGTGTCCCCTCTTCTTCATGTGTCTTCTACATCAACATGTGTCCCCTCTTCTTCATGTCTCTTCTACATCAACATGTGTCCCCTCTTCTTCATGTCTCTTCTACATCAGCATGTGTCCCCTCTTCTTCATGTCTCTTCTACATCAACATGTGTCCCCTCTTCTTCATGTCTCTTCTACATCAACATGTGTCCCCTCTTCTTCATGTCTCTTCTACATCAACATGTGTCCCCTCTTCTTCATGTCTCTTCTACATCAACATGTGTCCCCTCTTCTTCATGTCTCTTCTACATCAACATGTGTCCCCTCTTCTTCATGTCTCTTCTACATCAACATGTGTCCCCTCTTCTTCATGTGTCTTCTACATCAACATGTGTCCCCTCTTCTTCATGTCTCTTCTACATCAACATGTGTCCCCTCTTCTTCATGTCTCTTCTACATCAGCATGTGTCCCCTCTTCTTCATGTCTCTTCTACATCAACATGTGTCCCCTCTTCTCCATGTCTCTTCTACATCAACATGTGTCCCCTCTTCTTCATGTCTCTTCTACATCAACATGTGTCCCCTCTGTGGAAAGAGACTCTGAAAGTTTCAGGAACAAAGATTCTCTCTCTTTTTGATCCATTTCTATAAAAACCTGTCTGAAAATGAGCTGATCAGATTTTGGCCACTTTATGATGTCATAACGATGTTTTGTCTTGTGTAGCCATTAGCCAATCACCAACCAAGGTAACCCCACCCCCACCTTATCACCTGAATCTCCTCCTAGACCAGTGCTTCTCAAAGTTTGGTCCGTGAGCGCCGCCTAGTGGTACGTGAGTATATTGGTAACATTTCACATTTGAAATAAATAAATACATTTAAGTTTTACGCACTCTCGTGGGAATGGAGCGAGCTTTCACTTTCGATTGCATGATATAGCCCAGCGCAACACATTCATCACACATGTTGCCATTTTCAGGCGATTTGTAATCTGTTCTAGAAAAACGATGTGCTTTTGGATATTTGTGGAGTTAGGTGGTCCGCGAGTGTTTTTTTATTGGTTAAGTGGTCCTTGGTATGAAAAAGTTTGAGAAACACTGTCCTTGACCACCATTGTGTTATTTTTAACCAAATATCTCTCAGAGGGGCGTGGGGAGTGGCTCCTTATTTTCATCTAAAGTAACAGACAGAGAATCAGTAATCAGTAAGATGTCTGTAGAGTATTCACATTTGGTCTCTGTTGTCCTTCTACAGACACGGTACCTGAATGTAGGGACCTACAGGGGTTGAACCCGTACCCAGGGGGTTGTCTATATGGTTCTGATAACTGCCATGTGTATGTAGTATGCTCCGTCACTATCAAGGTTATTAAACCAAGTTCCAATAAATATGACTCGTTTATGAGAACATCAAACATGGTGTCAGAAGTCAAGTCTCCGGAGTTTATTTTTCGACAGATTTTTCATGTCCGGGTGACGTTTGTGAGGACAACTAAGCCTGCTCCAAGACGCAAGCAGCTAAGCTAACATGGCGGATGGATTCCGGAGACCCGACCCACTCGTCTTTGACGGTAACATCGCAGAGAACTGGCGAGTATTCAAACAGGAATATGACATTTTCATACATTCTCCTCAATATAGCGGGACCAGCTTGAGCCCGTACCCAGGGGGTTTCATAGTTATGGTTCTGATAACTGCAATGTGTATGTAGTATGCTCCGTCACTATCAAGGTTATTAAACCAAGTTCCAAGATAAACATGACTTGTTCATGAGAACATCAAACAATGTCCAAGGACGCTTGGATTATTTTGATATGTGTTATCAATGAAATCTGCTGGATTCTCATGGCCTCGTCAGCTGTTTAACGTGTATATAAAGACGGGAACAGAGCGAGATGTGTCACACTTCTCTGTCTGAACAGCGATATTTCAGAATGAGGAAAGCTGCAGTTTTGCTGCTCTGTCTGCTCTGGACGGGGGCTCAGGGTGAGGATGCAGGTAAGCTATCTGATTTAAAGTGAACTCTTTAGTGTGGTAGAAAACAGCAGGGGCGGCGCCAGGGGGGAGCTAGGGGGTGCTGAAGCACCCCCTAAGCACCCCCAAGAAATATGAGTTTTTTTTTTTTTTTAGAAAATTATTATTATTATTTTTATTAAATTAAATCAGAAAAAGTATTGATTACATCAATGCAAATGTGAAACAAACAAATGTTTGACCAAAAACATAAAGCCAACACAGGTGATATGATTAGGCCAATTGCCAGCACCCATTAGATTGTTGACCTACCCATAGGCTAAATTACTAAATTACAGGTGAAGTAAAGGACTCTCAGTGTCTAGATCAGGGGTCGGCAACCTTTTTGATATGAAGTGCCATTTAAAAAAAAAATTGTTATCAGCATGCCAACGATCGAGAGATATCAACGTGGGGGGGGGTTTGAGGAGCTTGATGCATGTCAACTATCAGCAGGAGGGCGGGGGTGCCTCGCTGCGGGGAAGCAGTGTGTGGACCTGTCAGCGCAACTTACATGATGCCGAATTTAACAAACACATTTAAATAATTGGTTTAAACGGCATAATAATAAGGACGATCGTCCGTTCTGTGATTCTCCAGAACACACGTGTTATGATATTAGGGTGACGCAGAGTAAGATGAGATCGCTGTCCCTTTAAGAGAGAGAGAGGGGTGTGGCTTGTGCATGTGTGTGTGTGGATGGTAGAGCGACAGTGAGGGAACGTATGTATGTTTCTGGAAGTGAAACGAGGAAGCAGAGAAACAGAGGTCTGTGATGTATTTGGTGAAACAGAAGAACAACTAAATAAATGCAACGGCCTCCCAAGAAGAGCTCGCCTCTCTCCAGTCATTTAAGCTAAAGTGGGTTATTGAACCTGAAGCTTGTTGCTTCTGCCCTCCTCGACTACGGTCTGGGAGCCGACAGGAAAGTTCAACCCACAGATGGCCAGTCCGCCCCTTTGTAGCATATTATTTGGATGAGAGATGAGCAGATCGCCACTGGGCTTTCAACTAAATACACAGCCACGCAAAAACTGCGGCATTTGTACAGCTCCTTATGGGTACTGCAATTAGTGAAGTTTTCCTCCATGGTGAAACGATCAGCACCACGGAGGAAAGCGGCAGAAAGTCACCTGGAGATAAAGAGAGCGGGGCTGCGCTGCGTGCATGGCTTCCTTCTGCGGGTAACAGGGAGACGCGCTCTGGCGGCGGTCTCGTTCAGGATCCGAAAATACAATTTAAATATTTTTGCACACTTATTCCTAGTGCCAGCCTTGGCACGCGTGCCAGGGGTTGCCGACCCCTGGTTTAGATAGTTAACTTTAGTCTAGTTATCTCAGTGGGTCTCAAACGGTTTGTTTTAAAAGGGGAGTGATTTGTAAAATATCTATAAAGAAATAGAAAATCTGTTTACAGTTCTGTTTCATATGTATGTTGAGAGATACAGTATATCCATAGATCTCTTCATTTTGCTCTCAAAGTGCACCAGATTGATGCTTTTAACTTCAATATTTTAAAAAAATCTTCCCGGGGTAGCCCCCCCGGACCCCACTAGAGCAGGTGAGGACCCTCCTAGAGGAGGTGAGGTCCACTCCCCACTTGTAAAAATAGCACTTTACCCCTGCTTACACCTATATGCCGTGAGCTGATTACCGAGCCTTCATTGTAACAGTCGCGGGTACACTGTGTGTGCTGTGGGGAGTGTTGTAGTAGAAAATTCAACTGTAGCGCTGGTGCATTAATGGGAAACCCTTAATGTTTGAGCACCCTCTATGAAACGTCAAGCTACCCCACAGCACCCCCTAGAGAAAATCTCTGGCGCCGCCACTGGAAAACAGGTGTCAAACTTTCTAATATGTGATGACGGAAACTGAAATAAACTGAGGATGAAAACTATATTTTACTGTAAAGATTTTAAACTTGTTCAGCTCTAGAGAACAGGATGAGCTCCAGTGAAAAGCAGGTGGTGGAGTTCCAGACACAGAACTCAGGTAAGAAACATAAACTATTCTGAAGAGTCAAAGTATTGAATAAGAATAGAACTGGTATACTGATATACCAGCAAATATCAAACTCTGCTGCATCCTCCTCTTTCTCACAGCCGGTCCTCAGGTGGCGTTCTCAGTCGGTCTCAGTGATGCAGGAGTAGTCGGCCCGTTCGGCACTAACTCAATACTGAAGTACAGTAAAGTCTTCACCAATATCGGCCAGGCCTACAGCACAACTACAGGTACTGGGCACACACACACACACACACACACACACACACACACACACACACACACACACACACACACACACACACACACACACACACACACACATTAATTTACAGTAGATGTGTGACTATAAGCTTTCTTAAGAGTTTTCTTAATGAAACCATTAAAACAGCTCTTAGTTTTCCTACAGTTGATCATGGTAGAAAATAGAACAAAGTCAAGAGGCGCATTCACACCGCAGTACTTTTCCCACAAAGGATCATGAGAACTTAGTTCATGAGAACTCTTTAGTTCTCATGAACTAAGTACAGATCGCGTTCACACTAGGGGTCGACCGATTATCGGCCTGGCCGATTATCGGGGCCGATATTCCGCATTTGACCGATTATCGGTATCGGCCTTTTTTTTAATAAAATTGCCGATAACACTTTGGCTCTGATGCGGCCGTTTCTCTGGCTGCAGTCACCACTCTCTGTACACGAGCAATGTCCCGCCCACAGCGCTATCTGATAGGCTATTAATGAAATGTCAATCAACACTGAAGATTTTCCGGGCGTGAGCCAGCCAGAGAGGCGGGACATTCTCAGATTACAGGCAGGTGCGAAGAACCCAGACACAGACAGAGGCAAGCAGCAGCGCTGAGCGGCAGAGCCATACATGTGTTTCGAAGGTAAATCAGTTGAAAGCTGAAGTTCAATAAACATCCCAATCCCCTCAGCTGAGGTTGCAAAAACACCACGATCTATTGATCCAATTCTATCAGCTTCCCAGTTACACAGGGACGCGGGAAGTCAGTCAGAGTTGGGGGTGCGTGCAGCGTCTCGCAGCGGAGTGGTGCGGAGGGGGGGCTGCGAGTGGAGCCTCGCAGTTTTTCAGGTTGATATGTGAAGCTCATTAGCTAGCCAACATGTATTTAGCAAATGTTTAGCAAAATATTAGAAGTGAGGCTACTAGACTAACGTTAGGTCGACTGTAATAGCCTCACTTTTAATAGTTTGCAAAACACTAGCACTAGTGTTTTGCAGTTGCTAGCAATTTTTTGGGATTTTATGCTAGATAGACAGGCATTGGTTTGATATAATAAATTAAGCATTATTGTTAGTTAAGCATGTCAGCCTGCAGCCCCACTTATTGTCTCTCTCTAACTCATTGCAATAAAGAAAAGGGCACAGAGAGAACACCAGTTGTAAGATGTTTAAAAGTTCATTAAACATAATATATGCTTAAATGTATTTCAAAGAAGTTGTGTTGAGTTGTGTTGGAGTTTGTGTTATTCTACATTTTGACACCAAGATGTTCTGATTTTACTGCAAATGTATATCGGTTCCAAATATCGGTTATCGGCCTCCTTGATTACTAATAATCGGTATCGGCCTTGAAAAAGCCATATCGGTCGATCCCTAGTTCACACCGGAATAAGTTCCTGGGGAAGGAATGGCAAATGAAGCCGCTGACGTCACTTCTTCTTCTGCTTTGGGTTTACTGGCAGGCCGCAAACAACTTCACGGCGTATACTGCCACCCGGAGTCCCCGGCCGGAAGTCCCCGGAGTTGGGGAAGGCTTCAGTAGAAACAGCTGGGACTCCCAGCAGCTTCTACTGAAGCCTTCCGAGTAAATCGCCAGAACGCCGACACCTCCTCATCTCTCCCGCCAATCAGACATAGGAACCTTTTTCTCCCACGAAAGTACCTTCTCTCTAGCAGGGACGGAAAAGGGGGTAAAAAAGGTTCTCATTAACTAATTTTTGTTCTGGCTCTTTTTGGTGTGAACGCGACATTTCGGAACTATATCGGAACTAAAGTGGGAAAAGTACTGCGGTGTGAACGCGGGTAATAGCTCCTACATGCTCCTTATTTTAAAAAAAACCATCCTTAAGTCCTGCTGAAGCAGCAGAAACAATCTCTCCTCACTGAACTTCTCCTCTGATACAGGTATCTTCACAGCCCCCGTCAAAGGAGTCTACTACTTCAGCTTCAACATGTGGGGAAGCCGCTTTGTATCAGATACCGCTCTTGAATTCGCTCTTAACAACGTGATGAAAATGAGGCTTCAAGATTACAATGATGCCTATGGCTTTGTCTCTGCATCTAACTCAATGGTTCTTCAGCTGGAGAAGGGAGATGTTGCCAACATCGTTCTGCCCTCCAGCTACAGCGTTTATGATGAGTTGTTTAATCGCATGGTTTTCAGTGGATTTCTACTCTTTCCTCTGTGAAGCCCACTGTAAAACACCAACAGCATTAAGTTTCAACATTACATATTAATAAATAAGTGTGTTGACTCAATTTATATAGTTGTTTGTATTAGGGAATCTTATGTGTGTTGTGATGTTTGTGCTGGAGCCGCTTTATCCAAAACACCACTCCGGTTGGAGAGTTGACACGGAGACAGGAACAGAGGTTGCGCTAGACTTTTTCGGGATCGTAACATTTCCGTCAAAATCCATTATTACCCGTCGGCCTGTACACAACTCTGCCGGTGGTGGGGGGGGGGAAGAGTACGCTCGTGAACTGTCAATGGGGGACTGTTAGCGCCGTGTTATGCATGCCACCGGAGCCTCGCTGCAAGGAAACTGTGGTGCTGTTCTGAGTTTGTTCTAATCCATCAAAATGACGGGCGGCTTTCAGATTTTTCCGTCATTGTTAAAAAAAATCCGTCATCCGACGGAAGAAATTCGGTTAACGCGACCTCTGGACAGGAAGTACAGTCGTTAGACTTTATATTAGCTTAGTTAGTTCTGATCATCAACACAGAATACATCATGTTTGATATGGAATCACATACAGGATGTTGAATGGGTTTGATGAGGATGATAATGATAATGACAACTAGAGTAGAGAATGAATGGTTTCTGCAAAATACACAGAAATTGAAATAAGGTTCACATTACAATAACTAACCAGACTCTGGTTATTAATAATAAGCAACAGCAATACTAATTGTTGCTAAAAACACATTAGACACGTTGCAAACACACACATGGCTAATAAAGGCTAAGTTAGTATCTCATCCACACACTATCACTGAATAGCTTAACTTAGCTAACTAGCATTAGCTCAATTTCTGAACAACATAGCAGCTAAAAACGGGACATCAATAGACTCATTAACACACTGACTCAGCAGGACACTATGCATACAATCTTATAACATTACCAACACTAAAGATCTGCATGACGATGCGACAGCAATAATGTCCAGCTTGAGGACCCGCAGCTGCGCTACTTTAGCTGTCCCTAAATGTGCCTGACTAAAACACGAACGATATAACGCAGATCAAGGAAAACAAGGGGAATTTACAACAGCCGCCCCCAGAATAGCATAGCTATTATGTAAAACAGAATACATTCCGTAAGGTGCAGCAGAAGTCCCTGGATCAGCATCGTCGTCCGGCAGAGCTGGTGGCTGCACAAGGCGTGCCACTGGTCGCAGGTACGTTTTGTCCCGAACTTGAACCTCAGCCGACCGGATGCATCCATCAGCACTGGCATTCAGCTTGACGACCCTCCCCACTGGCCAGTGGGCACGTGGAAGCTGAGGATCAACTATAATCACAACAGTACCTTGGAGAAGACCATCAGTGTGCTGACACTTCTGGCAGACTTGAAGGGATGGCAAGTTGCTTCTGATGAACTGCACCCAGAAGTGTTCAACCATCATTTGACAATGACGCCACCGCCTCTTGCTAAGGGTATCTGTCGCGTATGATACTTGTTGAAGGGAGGCATCCCGCCGCCCCATCAGCAACATGCTTGGCGTCACAGGATCTGGATCTGCGAGGTCTGATGACACACAGCCTATGGGTTTGGCATTTAAGATACCTTCCACCTCAACTAACAAGGTGAGGAGGACTTCTCCCTGGAGAGACTGAGTGCCGATCACCACTTGTAGAGCCTTCTTGACCGATTGTATCTCATGCTCCCAGGCAATGGGATGCCAAGAAACTTGATCTGTTTCTTGGCAAATTCCTCTTGCAGTTGGGGAATCATTCCAGCAAACGCCTCCTCAAGCTCCCTAGTTGCTCCCCGGAAGTTTGTCCCCTGATCTGAGAGAATCTCAAAGGGGGTGCCTCGCCGAGCGATGAATCACCTCAAGGCCAAGAGGAAAGCATCTGCATCGATGCTATTAAGCAGATCGAGGTGGACACAGTGAGTGGTGAGACATTTAAAGATGACTCCCCACCGTTTTTCACTGCGCCGCCCTACCTCGACAGTATATGGTCCAAAACAGTCTCTCCAAAAAGCTCGTCAGTATCTTCGGGCTCTGTGGGGGCAGGAAGCGACGGCCATCGGTCAGACAGGCCACGTAGGAATCTTGCACCGATTTGGTGCCGCCAGCTCAGCTACTGTCTTGCCACGGGTGAGGTCATCGGCTGGATTATTGGCTGTGTCAACATACCGCCAGGTGTGCTCGGCTGTCAATTCCTGGATCTCAGATACCCCGGTTCCCACGAATACTTTGAACCTACATGACTCTGATGTCAGCCAGGTCAGGACTGTGGTGGAATCAGTCCAGAGATAGGTCTGGGTGATGTTTAAGGTGAGCTCTCGATGGAGGAGAGAGGATAGCTGAGCTCCTGTCAAAGCAGCACAGAGTTCTAACCTTGGCATCGACTGCTGGCGCTTCAGGGCTACCCTAGACCTTGCCATGACAAATGACACATGGACTTTGTCACCAACCTTCGTTGCGAGGTAAGCTACAGAACCATATGCCTGTTCGGAGGCGTCACAGAAGACGTGCAGAGCGCAGTCGGTGGCTTCAGTTGCAGCCTCCAGTGGCGTGTAGGTTCGTGGCAGGGTGATGTCTGCCAGCCTGGGGAGTTCCCTCTACCAGCTGGACCAAGCCTGAACAATGTCAAGAGGAAGGTTTGTGTCGTCCCAGCTCCTCTTCTTCTGTTTGGTGATAACCTTCTTAAGATGTTTTTGATAACATTGTTAGAACATTATGCCCTACTGTTCTTAAAACGTTTTCAGCAGGACGTTTTATTTTGGTTCCCAGAATGTTCTTCTGAAAGGTAGGATAACGTTCTCTAAAAACATTCTTAATATTTTTAGTGATAACTTTCTTAAGATGAGCGCATTGAGATAATGAATAGGACGTATAAAAACGAATTTGCATGCCAATATTCACTCACATGTCACGATTCTCATGTTATGTCACGTTTTTAGCTTTGTATGTCTAGGTTTGGGTTTATTTTTCTGTTCGGTTCTCCCTGTCTCCCTTGTGTATTGTCTGGTCCCTCTCTCTCTGTTTTTCCTCCCTGTCATTAGTTTCCCTGGTGTGTCTAATTGTCTGATTGTGTTCACCTGTTGCCCTTGTGTTTCTCCTCCCCTGCCCGGCTGTTTCTCGTCTTGTGATTACCCCTCCCTGTATATTATCTTGTCTCTTCCTGTGTTCAGTGTTGGTTCGTCTTTTGTTGGTGACTGAGTTCACCGGTGAGTGTTCTGTTTTGTCCGAGTTATTTTCATTATCCTTGAAATAAAGGTTAATCAGAGATATCTGCATTTGGGTCCTGCTTCCTTCACTCAACCGTAACAGTACGAACCAACCAAGATGGACCCAGCAGATGATCCATTTGAGGTGGAACTACATAAATGTAACTATTCTTTGGCTTTCTGCTATGGTAGGTGGAGGGGAGCGTCCAGTGTTGAGCAGAAAGAGGCTGCTCAGGCAGAGGCGCACCAGATAGCAAAAGAGAAACCATGTCTTGTGAAGTTCTTACCTGGCTGGATGATGGATATCTTCCCGACATGTGTTTCCCGGCCTGCTAGCCCCAGGCATGCTAGCCCCCTGCCTCCCAATTCTCAAACGGACACCATACGTCTCGGCGTGTTCCGTCTGGAGTCAACCTCTGCTTCTTCCCCAGTTCCTGCTCCTGTCCAGGAGCCGTTCTCTGGAACTCGTCTGGCTTTTGGAGGTCCACGGAGCCTAGATTTGAGAGTGACAGACATATAGAAGAACGGACTGACTGTTACCGCCCATCCCTGAAACCCCTGTTAGTGTTTGTATGTGTTTGTTTCTACTGTGTGTCTCTCTTCTCCCCCCCCCCCCTGCCTGCTGGTCTGCTCTACACGGCTGGGAGCAATCTCCAATCAACCACACCTGCAACCTGCTCATCAGCCACACTATGAAAACCTGCAGCCTGCACTCATTCCCTGCCGGATTGTTGCAGTGAACGGATTGTTGCCGTGAACGGGTTGTTGCGTGCCGCTCTAGCTTTTTACCAGCATATTATTTGACAACTTTGCCTGCTTTTGCCTCACACTCATTTTTATGTCTCTCCCAGGAGAAATCCAAGGCCTTCCACACTCCCAAGACCAGCCAGGCCTCTCTACCCACCCTGGAACAACTGTTTCCCACTGCCGCCATAACCAACCTCCACTCCCAGCTTCCCTTTTCTAATAAACAAATGTTACTTTCACCAGCTGATTCCGAGTCTGATTCTGGGTCCCCTCCAGTACATGTGACACCGACAGTGACTAGCTGCTGGTCGCATTTAAAAAAAAGACTTCTGATAAATCGTAACGATAAAGCACATTATCCTACTCTAAAATAATAACATTCTGGCAACATGAAAAAATATAACGTGCAGCTGAAAACGTTTTAAGAATAATAGGGCACAATGTTATCAAAAACATTTAAAAAAGGTTATTACCAAGCATTTTAAGAATGTTTTTAGAGAACGTTATCATAGCTTTCAGAAGAACATTCTGGGAATCAAAATAAAACGTCCCGCTGAAAATGTTTTAAGAACAGTAGGGCATAATGTGCTAACAATGTTATCAAAGGTTATCACCAAACATTTTAAGAATGTTTTTAGAGAACGTTATCCTACCTTTCAGAAGAACATTCTGGGAACCAAAGTAAAACGTACAGCTGAAAACGTTTTAAGAAGGGCATAATGTTCGAACAATGTTATCAAAAACATCTTAAGAAAGTTATCACCAAACATTTTAAGAATGTTTTTAGAGAAAGCCTTTTTAGAGAAAGCCTTTCAGAAGAATATTCTGGGAATCAAAAGAAAACTTCCCGCTGAAAACATTCCTTGAACAGTGAATGGTAACATTCTCAGAATGTTTTTAGAATCAAACATTTCTACCTGGGGAGCCTCTGAATTAGCCACGAGCGAAAAAATCCTAAGGCCGTTAGCACAGAACTCTAGCTATATCGATCGATATACTTATTGGATCTGCACAAACAAGCTTAGATAACATCCTGAGAGTCCACAAATTATAGAAATATAAGGATCATCACTGAGCGTTCAGAACTTGTGACAGGGGAAGCAAATACAGACAACACACGACGTAACCTTTTTAGGTAGCAAAACACGGAGATACGCTCACCGTAGCTGTTATTCTGATCAAAAGTCGTGTTCAATGGCATTAAAACGAGAAAAAACGCGGCTGAATGTTAATCCATAGGTTAATCCAATGTGTCTGTCATTTAAAAAAAAGTATTGATAATCCATAATTCAATTTGTATGCAAAAATCGGAGAATAAAAATTAGCTGTTAATGATAGCCTAGAGAGAGTGTCACAACTCCGGTTTTGGCTATGCGTCACTCTCACTCCTTATTTGGTAACCTGTGTGTGTATGTGGCTCTAGCGGTTAAAAAGAGATGTCAATCAAGGGGGGCCAGAGATATGGTTTGTTTCTTTGTCATGTGATATGTAATCTCTGTTCTGTATCTATGACTGATTGACCTGAATGTTTTATGTGTATTATCTCAATGCCCAAGACAAATTTCTCCTAAGGTAGACAATAAAGCTCTATCTTATCTTATATGGAAAATCTACCCAAATGACCCCAGAAGTGTTTTTTTTGTGCTAAACCATTCTAAAAAGGTCAAATGTCACTTGTTTTGCATCAATCTTGATACAGGGTACTTATTATATGTTGTACTTTGGATTCCTAAAGCTTTTAGTCTACCATCCCATCATTCAAGGGTGGTTTTCGCTATAAGTAAAAAAGAATTTTGGACGGACACTATAATTTACAGTTTTTTACCATGTTCAATCTGAATTTTCTTTAAAATAAAAAACATCTATATTGATTCTGATTTTTCTACATCCAACTCAAAGGTTTATCATTACTTTGAGAAAAAAGATTATTCATTTTTCCCTTTTAGAAGTGTAGTTATGGTCATTTGTTCTGGAAATGTCATTTTCGAGCCTGAGACCTGAAAAACAGGGATGGGGTTCAACAGGTTAATGAGTCTGCGCTCGGTGCTGCAAAGAATTGGCATAATTGTTTCAGGAGTGGCCATTAAGGGTGGAGCGTCCCTGACGCGGGGAAGAGGTGTAGCATACCTTAGTGTGTCGCCCACCTTCACCCTCTCAGTGCGGGCCTCCAGGATACTCATGGCTTCCTGGTCCAATCGGGACCGTACTATTACATTGCATTTAACTGACGCTTTTATCCAAAGCGACTTACAATAAGTGCGTTCGACCAACAAAGTACAAACTTGAAGAAAACAGAATCATATGAGTAAGTGGTCCAGCGCCATGTTTAGGTGAGTAAATTCTCTCTCGCTGTCACGCACCAATTTAGGCAGTTTAGATACTGGGACTGGCTGTCTAGGAGGCAGGGGAGCACTTGACCCGTACAGTGACTGCTGTGGTTGAACGGAATACTGGACTGGCAGGGCTGGTACAGGCTGCTGCATTAAAGGACCAGGGGTGGAAGGCACTAGTTGATAGGCTGGCTGAGATGATGGGCCAGGCTGCAGTTGGTACGCCGGTTGTAGATGGCCCTGTTGGTACTGCGGCGGCTGGTACGCTGGTTGTAGATGGCCCTGTTGATATGCATACTTTGCCGGAAGGACAGGCAGAGACTGATACACTGTTTGCTGGGGGACAGCAGACTGTGTATAAGGTGAGGGCGCTACAGAACAGTTGTGTGGCCCATAGGAAGATTGCTGAGGCGTAACAACTGGATGTTGGGCCACTGGCTGTTGTGTAGCTGGTAGCTGGTGAGCCGGGTACAGCGCTGGTGCGTACTGGGGTTGATATGGTGGTTGAACAGGTGCAGCCGGAACATATTGATTAGCTGCGGATGTCGTCGTCATAAGTTCCTTAAAAATATGATTATTTTAAAATATACCTCTTTGATGTAAGGCCACAGATAAATGCAGCACGATAACTGTTTTTTTAAATTGTATCATAGGGTAGGCATTAAGGGAACTTTGTGGCCTTATCATCTGTGTTAAATCTTGATCAAATCAATAAAAGAAACATATGTCTCTGTAAAACCATCCCATAAGGTCTAGGGATGTCCCAATCTGTCGGCCACATCGACTTCTACCCCAATGGAGGAGAGCTGATGCCTGGCTGCTCCGCCAACAAAGGCCGGACCAAGGACCTGGACGCCATCTGGCAGGGTGAGATCAACACATCTCACTAAACATGGAATCATGCATAGCTGGAGGTGTTGGAGCCTGGAGTTGGCCCTCACTGAGAAACAACAGAAGCTGTGACCTCTCTGTCTGTCTGTCTGTCTGTCTGTCTGTCTGTCTGCCTGCCTGTCTGTCTGTCTGTCTGTCTGTCTGTCTGTCTGTCTTTCTGTCTGTCTGTCTGTCTGTCTGTCTGTCTGTCTGTCTGTCTGCCTTCCTGTCTGTCTGTCTGTCTGTCTGTCTGTCTGTCTGTCTGTCTGTCTGTCTGTCTGTCTGTCTGTCTGTCTGTCTGTCTGTCTGTCTGTCTGTCTGCCTGTCTGTCTGTCTGTCTGTCTGTCTGTCTGTCTGTCTGTCTGTCTGTCTGTCTGTCTGTCTGCCTGCCTGCCTGCCTGCCTGTCTGTCTGTCTGTCTGTCTGTCTGCCTTCCTGTCAGTCTGTCTGTCTGCCTCACACTGATTCTTACTCTGACATTTCCTGTACTTTGTTATACTGGCATGCGTACTTATCTTCGTGAACTTTTTTTTACATTTCTGAAGGTCATTTACATCTCTTTTCTTATTTTTCTGTACCTCACCCGCTTTTACCGCACTGTCTATCTCACTTTTTCTCTTCCTTCCTTTCATCACCTGTTCCAATATTTTGCCAGGCACCAAGAAGTTTGATGACTGCAACCATGTCCGATCCTACGAGTACTGCATCGAGAGCATGGTGAAATCCCAAGGCTTTGTAGCATTCCCCTGCTCCGACAAGGACAGTTTTGATGATGTAAGTGATAGTTCAAATAGTCTATTTACACATATTCACATATATTCTTATTTATTTGATCCTTGACCATGATCTTTTCCTGTACCTAACCAAGCACTTCAATTGAAAACATGTTTAGATCTGCGATTATCTGATGGTCAAATTGAATTGGGGATGATTGTCCAACAACCTTTCATGTTGTTTCGGTACAGGGACACTAACACAAGCCCATACCTACAACTACTAACATACATCTGGTTTCGATTACTTAGGGTTTTGGTCTTCCCTATGTATTTTTGGATTGCATTTTGCCTTGACTTTGATCTTTGGAGGAAGGATTGTAGAAATATTGTATCTACAGTAGGTAACAGTAGCAGTACCAACTGTAAAAATACCAACATTTTAAAACCCTTCCTTCACTCCTATACTTCATTTCAATTGTAATTTAACTCTAGAAATGACTAAGGCAGATTACATCTATTATATTGTGAACCTTGTATGTAAGTATGTTGTTTGAAAACTCTATCTGCGAAGTCAGAGGGTCTCCTCTCAGACAAATGGTTCAGCAAAACTGCAATATTCCCTACTTAAATGTAGTGCGGATGTATACAAATATTTAAGTAAAACAAAATCAGTTTGAGTTCCTGCAGTTGCCTACATACTGCACCTCAGGACAAATATCCTGCACAGGAAAGGAACATGGAAATAATTTTAACGTTGTAGATCCAGCCTCAGTGCCTGGTCAGAGCAGAAGATTAGCTACTTATAGCTAACAACATGCTATGGAGCTGCCTACATGCTAGCACTCGCGCACCACAATAGCAAACTGTTTCAGTCAGTCGCTGCATTATTGACATCAAACCACACCACACCATACTCCAACAGAACAGCGTTATATCAGCTTGGATTGAGCCATACAGCTCAGGTTCAAAGGTCAAAAGCATGTCAAGATTCACCAGACGATCTGCATAGATATACTCTCCTTCACAACTGAATCCACAATATTAGGTGGTTCAATTGAAATGAATAATCTCTTTGTGCCACAAATGCTGATGTAGAGGTTTGCCTCCTGATGTAGAATTATTTTTGTGTCAATATTTTCCAACAGTTTGGTGGAGGGACTTATGTCTGCATGTGAAGGTGTAAGACGGTTAGATTTGTACATCACAATAAAGCTTGTGGTGGTACGAGCAGTACGGGAGGAGCTGGGCGGCATCTTATGTCCTCAATTGAAAAAGTGACGGGGGGTGCATATCTCCACCACCACAGCATGTGTATGGGCTGACACCTGTTGCTGTATGACAGTGATATAGCTGTGAACCATCTCTTTGGTTTTAGAAGTTGATTCGGCAAACCAGATGAACCCAATAACAAGAAACTTGAATACTATGACACCAAACTCTGCTCTGCTGGAGAGGTTGGTCACAGAGGAAAAGGTGTTACTCTCAGGTTTAGGGAGAAACTGATTACTTGTAACGGGATTACGTTATCAGGATACCAAAAAAAAGTATTCCCTTACCGGTACTGTAAGAGAAGATGTAATCAGACTGTTACATTTTTTGAAAAACCGGGATTACTCTCAGGATAGCATAACAATGTAAGATATATATACAGTATATATCAATATATTATAGGCTGCCTGAATTCTCTTTTTGGTTTTCATCAAGGCTACTTTCATTATTCTTTATTTAAATAAAAAAGTGTTATGTAGTAGGAGGACAGCTGATTTATTAATAGAAACATAAATTAAACACTTTTTGTAAGCTTTACTATTCTGTAGGTCTAGCCTAAATGTAACACATTTTTTATCTTAAATATCTTGATTTCTTCTTTTCTAAGGTCACATTGTTCTGTTGTCTTACATAATACACTTAATTAAAAACATCTTGATGATATTCCTTTCCCTTTTATTTATTTGCATTGAATTTGATATAGAGGTAATCCAAAATAAATAAATCAGGTAATATTACTTAACATTCCCAATGTTACTTTTTTTAACAGGGCATTAAGTGCAAATTGAAATTGTTTACAAAATATGAAAATATATTAAAAGATTATACAGATAATACAAAATAGGACCAATGTTGTCAATGGCTGCCTCCTCCACTCTCTCCCATCTCATAGAAGTTTCCAAAGATTTTCATAATCATGCTTTTTGGTCTCAATTTTTCTGGCTCTTGCTTTCGGATTGTTAGCTAAGCAATGGCTTTGAAGCCAAGTCTTGACATATACATCTGGTCTGAACTTGTTCAGTGGAGGGTTCACTTGATGAAAAGCAAGGCTGACATGCTTTTTACCTCTAGGGAGCTTCTAGTTGTGGTTAAAATGTTCATCTGACTAAACCCACGTTCACACTCAGCTGTGGAGATGACCAGACACTGCTTGAAGGAGGGGTTTCAGCTCTTCTGGTGCTGGTGGTATCATTTCATCAACAGTTTTGAGTCTGACCAGCTAGCTAACACGAGAGAAAAACGTATAACTCCAAACTATTGCTCCTTATGTCCATAGATTCCACCTTTGGTGACTAAAGTAGTGAGTAATAACTAAGATGACTGACTCTTGACTTACCTGAAATGTTCTTTTTAGTATTTTTAAATATGAAGTCCCTCAGATCGCGTTGTCCTCCTGGTCGCTTGGCCATTGTGATGAGCGTTACCTGCGCTTCTGGCATCGATCAAACAGGCGCATCACGGCGCTCTGGCGCCCTCTAGGGCACTCGCATAGCATAGCGTCAGTGACTTGGTAAAAATGTCATTGCGTGTGTGCGTGCTCCCTCGCCCACAGTATTTTACTCAAAATGCTCCAAATGAATGTTGAAATAGCAGTAATACCAGTGCCACGTTCATTGATCAAATTACATAAGGGATGGAAAGGTGGAATGGCAGTTTTAGAAGGGGGATGATTTTGACCGTTTTTATTTCAGGGGGATGCCATCCCCCCTCATCCCCCCTCAACTCGAGTACTGGTCGTAAGGATCGCGGCCACTCAATCAATGGGTGCTATTCCACCACACGCGCCGCGTTACGGCTCAGACTCGTCCCAGAAGCGGCTCGGCGCAGCGCTTCTCTAAAATTAGGATGAATCCTATTTTTGCCGCGGCGCAGCCATAACGTAAGATCGGGCAGACAGCCCCCCCTCGCAGGAAGTGGAAAGGTGAGCATCCGGGCCAGGCCCATCCCCCACATATACTAATTTAGCAGACCCCCCTCCTTCATCACAACACCTCCACTACGATACGCACAATGGACGACGAGGTTTTCATCATGGAAGTGGAAAAACACACTATTTTATGATGTAACCAATGCTTACTACAAGGACAACATCAGAAAGGACAAGGCCTGGTTTTTAGTCGCTGCAGTTTGTGGAGTGGAAGGTAACAACTACATATTAATGTTTTAAAGTTAATTAATACTTGTAGGTACAGTACAGAGCCATTCAGTAGTTTAACATCTTGTGAAAGTCGTTAAAAAACTGTTCAGACGCTACGCTTTTGAAACGCTTCTGGGACGCGTCCGGTGGGTTATGGCGCTAGAGGAGGTCGGACCAAAACCGCGGAGCAGCCGTAACACGGCGCAGACGGACCCAGTGGAAACTGGGTAGCTACGGCCCCTACACACGGCGGCGTGCGTTGCCACTTCAATGCTTCTGCCCATTCACTTTGAATAGCCGCTAGCCAATCAAACCGCGTGTATGCTGGGAGAACCAGACCGCAGTTCATTTCCTCATATGCCAAAAAATGGAGGAGAAAATAATCGTAGCGGTAGGGAATCACCCGGTGCTTTATGATCAGTCCCTGTTCACCTCCCGGGATACAAACCAGAGGAGCCAGGCCTGGGGGGAGGTGGCAGAGACAGTGGGTGAAACTGGTAGGTTTTCGCCTGTTTGGGGAGTTTATATCCAGTGTACTTCATTTGAATAGTATTTAGCCAGCATGGAATGTTGCATAAAATAGCACCATAGGCATTAATGTCATAAATGTTCATCATATAAAGTGTGACATGTAAAACCTTTTATGCAATTGACAGGAGAGATTCATGTGATTGGTTGTTGGTTGCGTTGCTCGCGTAAACTCCCCAAGCTCAAGACACGCCCACCGCCAAGCGGCAACGCACGCCGCCGTGTGCAGGGGCCGTAAGTGTTGGTATAGTAACACTGTGATAGTGTTATATTGTCAACACTTTGGAAAGTGTTTAATACTTTGCTCGTGGTTTCTATATAAACTCTTTCATAGTGTTAAAATTAACACTTTTAGATTTCAAATTTGCTGTGTAATCAAACAGGTGAACCTAAAAATGTAACATATGACTGGAAATATACTTCAGTTAGATGTGTTTTGGAGAAAAATATGTATTTAAAGTCAAACATTTTCTTTGTTTCAATAATTTGACTTCAGTGAAAAGGTAAGATTTTTGTGAATAAAGAAATGTTTTGCTAATTTTTTCTAAAGAGGTGCCAATAATTCTGGAGGGCACTGTATCTATGTGTCTTGTTCATGTAACCAAGCAAACACAAACATTATATTAATAGAGTCAACACACTTATTTATTAATATGTAATGTTGAAACTTAATGCAGTTGCTGTTTTACAGTGGGCTTCACTGAGGAAAGAGTAGAAATCCACTGAAAATGATGCGATTATGCGAATCATCCCGAACGCCGTAGTTGGTGGGCAGAACGATGTAGACAACATCTCCCTTCTCCAGCTGAAGAACCATTGCGTTCGACACAGAGACCAAGCCAGATCTATCAATGAAATCTGAGAGCATCATCTTTCGCTGGTTGTTGTGATATAATACAACAGAGGAATAAGTTGATCTGCGGCTCTCCCACATGTTGAATCTGAAGTAGTAGACTCCTTTGACGGGGGCTGTGAAGATACCTGCATCAGAGGAGAAGGTCAGTGAGGGGAGATTGTTTCTGGTGCTTCAGCAGGAGTTAAGGAGCATGTCGGAGCTCTTGACTTGGTTCTACTTTCTACCATGATCCATTGTAGGAGCACTAAGATATGTTTTCATCAAGAACATGTGTGTAGTACCTGTAGTTGGGCTGTAGGCCTGGCCGATATTGGTGAAGACTTTACTGAACTTCAGTGTGATACCCGTCTTGAAGGGTCCGACTGATCCTGAATCAGTGAGACCGGCTGAGAACGCCACCTGAGGACGGTCTGTGAGAAAGAGGAGGATGTTCACAGAGAGATGAGAAATCATTAACAAACGGTCTATTAAACTAAAAAAGAGTGGTTTGGATTCTGATAGCCAGCAGAGATTGATATTTAATATTCTCCTCAGGATATCAGTTCCTTTCTTTAAAACATTTTGACTCTTCATAATCTGTTTCTTACCTGCGTTCTCCCTCTGGAGCGCCTCCACCTCCTTTTCACTGGAGCTCATTCTGCCCTCTAGAGCTGAACAAATGAAAAAGTTTAAAAAATATGGTCAATATTTATTTTCAGTTTTTGTCACTTTTATGAAAACAACAACTGCAATAGCAATATTTACATGAAATGTGGAAACCTGTGCAGGTAAGAGATATCTTTGTGTGCAATGTGCAACATGGGCTGTGCAGGACTAACGGTATTGAAAGGAACAACATATTATTTGCAGTGTGTGGAGTAATGTAATGCATAGAGTCGATGCTGAGGGTCAGAGGGGGTCCCGGGCCTTGGTAATGAGGCAGGGGAGGGGATCCTACCTGTGCTCCTCTTCTCATTGGCTGTTGCTCTATCCAGGAGATCTGCAATACAAAAAGCAACTCATTATCTGATCAAACCCGTGCGTTTTCAGTATGTTCATCGGATTCTCTCTTATTTTTTTAATTCTCCTTTGGTCACGTTGTCCTCCTACCTGTGCTCTTATTCTCCCTGGCTGTGACTCGAGCCAGAAGATCTGCAACAAGAGAAAGAGCAGGTTAACAGCTGATAAGCTACCTCCATATATCTCATCAATATGTTGAATTTGTTTCTGTGAAATATATCGTTCACTTCTCTTTTCTCTCTTTTTCGTTTTACACATTCAATGTTTCTCACCTGCGTTCTCTCTCTGGAGCTCCTCCACCTGCTTCTCACTGGAGCTCATCCTGGCCTCTAGAGCTGAACAAGTTTAAACATTGTATAAATAAATGATGGTCAACATTTGTCTTCAGGTTTTGTAATTTTTACAAAACCGCGCATTCAAGAATGTTTCTGCCATACTAACATTTTCATTTTAAAATGTTTGCTAGACCGCTTTGTTGCCTTTTGAATATGGGACAAATGTACAGTTTTATGAAAAGACAACACATCTTCTCAATGTTGTCTTTGATTACTTTGCACTCCTACCTGTGCTCTTCTTCTCACTTGCTGTGACTCGAGCCAGGAGATCTGCAAAGCAAGAAGCAGCTCATTATCTGACAAACAACCACACGTGATATCTCATCAGGATGTTCATCAGATTTTCTCTTTTCACCTCTCTTTAACACTTTTGTATTTTACACAAAAACATGTCTTTGTATCTTAATATTCACAACATTTCCCTTTTTATGATGTTTCTGTAACTTACCTGCATTCGCTCTCTGGAGCTCAGCCCAGACGTCAGTGCTCATCTGGGTCTGACTGCTGCTCTGATCGTGGGCTGCTTTCACTCCTTGGATATCAAAGTCCCCCTCTTTCTTCCCTGTCCCCCCTCCATCCTCACCCTGAGCCCCCCCTCCATCCTCACCCTGAGCCCCCGTCCAGAGCAGACAGAGCAGCAACGCCAGAAAAACTGCAGCTCTCCTCATTCTGAAATATCGCTGTTCAGACAGAGAAGTGAGACATGTCTCGCTCTGTTCCCGTCTTTATATCCACGTTAAACAGGTCACTGGCAAGGCCATGAGAATCCAGCAGATGGCTTTGATAACACATGTGAAATACATCCAAACGTCCCTGGACATCTTACTGATAGTAAAGGGCAAACAACTTGAATTCTGTTCCTTTAAAAAAAGTGTATTATTCCTGATTTTTCTATATTGCTCTTTTTTTGTGATTAGACCTTGTTTTCTTTGACTTGTATCAGTTTACAAGCTCTAATAATAATTTATGCTAATTGTGCAAAGTGCCCAACATATGCAAGTTAGCATCCGGCAGTTTCTATGTAGGGACCCCTACTATACATTACTATCATAACACTTTGGGGTACTCAACATTTCAGGGTTCACTAGAATGTAAAATGAAATGCTGTAATTTAAATACTGCTTATTGTATTAATAGATAAACATGTGAGATGCGAACAGATGGTATGAAGTTGTGAAGGCACAGAGCTCAGGGGTTCATCAGTCTTATGGCCTTTTGGATAAAACGGGAACACAGGATCAGTCATTGATATGCAAATGTCGTTCTCTGGGTAAAGTGTTGGGGATCTGCGTGGACTTTCCTTTTGAATATGGTTTGTGTTCCTTCTGTTTCTTAATAACCCAGGTGAGCAGAGGGCAGCTGAAGGGACGTGCGTGGCTCTTTGTGGCTCAGTGCTGGTTGGCTGTGAACCAAAGTGACGGGCGGGTGGAGAGGATTCTGGTAAAATGCACTCGTGGAATAGGCTTTTATAAGGTACAGAGTCCTCATACACAGGGCTGCCTTAATGCAGGGGCCTACGGAGATCGGGGGCCTATCATGAGCCAATAAAAAAATATATAATAATCAGAATATGAAACGGAATAATCAGAATATGAAACTTTTATTTCCAAAATCACACGATAAATACATTTTTGAAGCTTGTAAAGGGAAGAAGACAGCTCTCCCTCCGCTGAAATTATTAATGTAAGGCGTATAGTAATCATAGATAACACGGCAGGGTCCGTGACAGTTTGTTTTCATCTGGTTTCAAAATAAACAAAGTCTTGGCTTTCAGAATATTAAACTTGTTTCGGTAAATTCAGATGATAAATACAGCTTTGAAGCTTCGGCATAATGACAAGCGGAGAACGGAGTAACTTGACGTCACAGCAGGCGTAACAACAGCCGGTGGTTCTCGTAAGTGTTTTCCCCGGGAAACAAACACAATACACACAAACACAAAAATACACAAACACACACACGTGGTATACACACACACACTCGTGAGCTTCCCCCAGACCAGTAATCCAAACGAAAATATCTTCCCTCCGTAGTATTTTGATCATTTGCTCCGCTAATCAGTCAGATCGATGGATTCCAGAGATGACTCCGAAACAGTCAGTGGGCACCACTTAACAGCAAATCAGAATGAGAATATGTTTCACATGTGACTTATTGAAATTGCGAGTGATTGAGTGACAGATGAAGGTTGTTTAGGAGAAAAAGTTTGAGAGTGGCGCTCGGAAAAGGAAATTGTTGAGGGAAAAGGATTTTCGAGACAAGCAGCTATTACAAAAAATGCCGAAGCTTACAGGTTATTTTAAACCTGTAGGCCAGGATGAGTTCTGTACCGAGCGGTAGCGGTGCCGGCTGAGGAGCCAAGTAGGCCGTCTGGTTCTGATAGCGATGCAGTAGCGGGAGAGGAAAAACAGACAGGAGGGACATTATCTGTTGGAGAAGATGGAGAGGACGACGAGGACTTGCTACGTGGAGGGCAGCCAACGGCAACCAGACAAATACATGAGGGAGACAATAGGTCACTCATCTGGAGGAGAGGACCAGGCGCGCGTAGAGTGGAGAAGTGCGATCACAGAGCCTGCCGAGGCTATAAATGACTTTGATTTGTTGTTTAAATAGGGGGCCTACAAAACCTTTTGTGGCTTACCGCATTCTCTCTCTGGAGCAACCCAACCTCATTTTCACTGGAGCTCATCTTGGCCTCTAAAGCTGAACAAATATTTCGTTTTTGTATTAGGGTCATGCTAAATGTTACTCTGGAGCTTGACCAAGTACGACAACTTTCACAAACATGAACTGTATATCTAAATCTAAGATATTATTATCATTGGTGTCAGTTTTGATGATTGCATGTACAGTGCAGCGTGACGTGGCTCTCAGTGTGTTTTACGTCAGCTGTGTCACCTGTGTTGTCTTGCTCCAGCCTCTGGATCTTGATCCTGTGTTCGATGGCCATGTCTCTGATCTCCTTCAGCTCAGCCCAGACGTCAGTGCTCACCTGGGTCTGACTGCTGCTCTGATCGTGGGCTGCTTTCACTCCTTGGATATCAAACTCCCCCTCTTTCTTCCCTGTCCCCCCTCCATCCTCACCCTGAGCCCCCCCTCCATCCTCACCCTGAGCCCCCCCTCCATCCTCACCCTGAGCCCCCGTCCAGAGCAGACAGAGCAGCAACGCCAGAAAAACTGCAGGGGGAGCTGTAGGGGAGCAAGGGCTGATGGGATACTGGAGGACACCCTGCAACTGGCTGGAAGTGAGTTTACTATTATGCATTAACACACACAGGCAAACATATAACAATCAACATACTGTGATATCTTTTTGGCTTGCACACAACTTTAAGACACAGTAAACACACAGAAACATGCACACACACACACTTGGCCACACACCAATGCAAACAAGATCACAATGACCTATCTGCAGGGCAAAGTAACCTGCAGCTCTTAAACCAACATACCTGTGGAAGGTCACAGCATGGTCTTAACTTTAAAATAATCTACCTGTGTATGCTTTGACTGCTGTCGAAATATAACTCTCTCTCTCTCTCTCTCTCTCTCTCTCTCTCTCTCTCTCTCTCTCTCTCTCTCTCTCTCTCTCTCTGTTTGCAGGTCAGTTTGCTGACTGTGTATTTAGTGTACTATATTTATTACATCTATCGCTCCATTATTGTCCTGGAGGTTGTGGAGCTGCTGCACAAACACAGCCACAGAGGGCATGTGGATGTCAGCCTCCTGGCAACATGGGAACAAGTGAGACGGAAAAACAATATTTAATGTTGAGAAAACAGCTCACTGCTACTCCTGCTTTAGTTTGAAAAAAGGAGCTTCCCTTGAAAAGTTTGTTTTCACAGAGCCTCGTCTTTAGGGGGGATAATCACATTTTACATAATTACAATGTTAAAGGTAAGTACTGAATGATAGCCCGATTTTGAGGTTTAGAAATTCCCAAGAGATCATGGTGTCAAATGAAAGTAATTATTGAAAGGCATTATAATCCAAGTTATCCAGTGCTCTACATGGCTAAGAAGGGAACAGGAAGAGAGGAGGAATGCACTACAGTGTGCGAGAGGTGCTGACCATAGTGGAAATAAAATTGTGAACCAAGGCAGAGTCATGAAGCTAAACAGTTATTTATTTACCAATGTTTGACTGAATGAATGACAAAATCAAACAATTACAAGAATTTTGTAAGTTCATTTGGAATAAAACACCCAAAAGTCATTTCTAAAAGAAGAAGAATAACATTTACTAAAATACATGTATGGAATAAACTAGTGGGCTCACATTAAGAAGCTTTTTGAGAAGTGATTTAAAGGATTCTACTGACTCAGTGTTACGTTGTGTTTCACATTGTATTCGATCTCTGCGTGGCGTTACACTCTTCCTCCTCACCATGAAGAGTGTCACCATGCTGAGAGTGACCTCCTCCGACAGTCTGCACAAAACTCTGCCCTCCAAAGCTCATCGCTACCGAGAGCACAGTCCTGCCCTCTCACACACACATGAGATCAACATGCACGCACAGGTGAGTCCGACTTCAAGGAATAGGGCACATGCATACAGACAGGGCCGGCCCTAGACATTTTGGTGCCCTAGGCGATATTATGATTTGGTGCCCCCCGCCCCTCCAAGCAATACACAATAGAATATATAAAGAAAAAATGAAAAATCTCTACAAAAAAACAATACAAAACAAAAACAAAAACGTATTGACATGTTGGTTATATACATAAAGAAGGTTTCAAATGTATTCAGTATTGTATGAACATGTTTTAATTGGGGGGTGGATGTCACATCCTCTAGAGGGTTCCGGGGGCATGCCCCCCGGAAAATTTATTTTAACATTTTAAAGTAAAATGCTTCAATCTGGTGCACTTTGAGCAGAATTACTAGAGACCTGATCTAGGGGGTACAACTCTAAAACACCCATATGAAAAAGATTGGTTTGCATTTTAATAATCAAATAAGTATGTGAACATAACCAATAACCTACCATAGCCAATAACAAATACATGTAACATATTTTATTTTTGTTGTTCATTCATATCTTATTTTACCTAGTTAACATTTATTTATTCATGCATTTGTTTTAGTATCTCCATTTTTAAAGGATATTTTTGGTTACTGTCTTATAGTACACATTGGAATGATTTCAAACCTGTTTTTATTTATCCTAATAATTATAAAGGAGTGCCTTGGAAATATGTGTTTACATAATTTGTGACCAAACCGTTTGAGACCCACCGAGATAACTGAGACTAAAGTGAACTATCTAAACCCTCAGAGTCCTTTACCTCACTGAGCTGTAGTTATCAGCCTCAATCCAACAACAATCCACAGTACCGATGCGCGCCCTCTCTCTCTCTCTCTTGCTCGTTCGGAGGCTCGCTCGCCCTTTGGCTGTGAGCTGCGGGCGCCTGATAAGTCAACATCCCCCACTTTCATCACTTACAGCGCCCATCGTACAGGGCAAATGCAAAATGTTGCCGGCCCGGGGTGCAAAGGGTGTTTACTTTATTCAATTATGAATGTAAATGTATTACATCAAGGGCAGAAAATTAGGCAGAATAAAAATTAAAATAAATTATCCGGCACCGGCCCACCGGGAAAACTCCCGGTATTCCCAATGGCCAGTCCGCCCCTGCCTGCATCTCACCTGCTCAGGTAACACACATTTCTAAGCACAATTTAAAAATCACCAATTACAAAATGATGATAATTGACAAGTTTCTTTTTTGCCTGATTCTGCATCACCAGGTCCGAGCTTGAACTGGAGGCCATGCCGTTTATGCAGCAGAGAAACCAAAGGGGAGGCTGTCCCTTCTCTGACGTTGTTGTGGAATTGGATAATTCACAACAACCAGGAACAAGAGCCGGAGAAAACCCAAAAGAGCTCCAGACTTATTTAAAGACACAGAACTACCCGTCCCACCCAGAGACGCTCATCAGGGTTTGGACAGAAGATGTTCTGGAGAAGCAAAGTGAGCCATGGACAGAGATCAATGATACAACTCAGGCCCCACAGACTGAGATGGTGGTGGAGGTGCTGGTCCACGAGGAGCCTGGAAGTGTAGAGCCGATCAATAAGTGATGGAGATGTGGCTGAAAATCTGCAAGTATTACAAGAAAACAAGATCTACAAGGTCTGTATTTTCTGTTCTGTTAAGATTAACAACTGTATGTGACCAGCATGTTTCTGCAAATACTGCATGGGTCACTAGTTTAAATATAATATAATATATAAAGTAAGGAAATAAAACATTTATAAAATACACACTTGGTATTGCCTTTTTATTTTTAATTTGTAATAGTCATTAAAACTCCAGTTCTTGTGAATGTGACATTTTCCCAAAAATAAAATGTGTTTATTAAAAAGTACTGAAGACCATGGGTGTGAGAGTAAAACTATAATAAAAGTCATACATCCGGGACAGAGCTATCCAATAGAATCACCCAACGTATTTTTGAGTGGCGAATTGTGATTGGATTGTGGCCGATTACGCGGACCAATCAGAGCGTGGCAAGTCAGACAAGTTGCAGACGGAGGAGGCGTTGTTCGTGTTATCAGAAGTAGTTTGCATGAAAACACACACACATTACCGTCAGTATTGATCCGGACAGAGTGTTTGTGCAGCAGTGTGTGTGTTGATGACACGTATTAGCCCTTTTATTAGCTGAGTTAATTAGCCTGAGACGAAGAGTTAAAACCCGTCGCCCGTGGAAATGAAGACGCTCGCACTGCTGCTGCTCGTGCTGCTCGGCGTTGCACATTTTGCGACCCTCAGCCGATGTGAAGATGGTAAGTGAAGCATTTAACATCTTAATGTGTTAACTGCAACTTAATTAGCTATTCAAGCAAAGCACGGAAGTGGCTGCTGTGCTAATTATTGGACCGCTAACTAGCTAGCTAAGTTAGATACCTTGCTAGTTCAGTTAGCGCGCTAGCTAACAGGACAGGTAAGCTAATGACAACAGGACTGCCTTACACACATGAAAGTGCCTGGCCTGAGGGGGTCAACACTAACATAATGTGAATGCAAAAGGTTAATAAAGTCTTGTTTGGTGCAGTGTCTGTGCAGGTGTGGAGCATACACATTGGCTGTCTATATGCACAGGTGGGAGAGGTACCTCTACTTCTACTGCACCTGGGCAATTAAGTTATTGCTGAAAAAAACGAAGCACTTGTTGAGTTAATTTAGGCCTCGTAACTGATTCACCAGCACTAACTATGGTATGATCTTGCTTGAAGTGAATATATCTGCACTTTCCTTGTTGTTCGGAGTTTGATTCTTTTTGGTTTTTGCACTGATTGTAAGTCGCTTTGGAAAAAAGCGTCACCTAAATTATAATTTATATCTTGTACTTGAGTCAAAGTAGAAGTACCAGAGTGTAGGAATATATTGATGCATTAAAGTGTTCTCAAAGCTGGTAAAGGTGCAGCTAGTTTGAATGACTTACAGTATATTGTTCTGACAATGATAAAACCATCTTTATAAACTAAACTAAATGCATAAATAGTTCTTAATCTAAGAATAGGAGCATACGCATTGTAGAAAACATTGATCTCTACCTTATTGCCCCTCTTAGTCTTATCTTTTTGAACCTGTCCTGTTTCAACAAGAAGCATGTTGATCAATGAATGCACTCGCCAAGTTTGTACGGCTGAAATCAGTTTGTGTCCTCTTCTTGTTTGCTGGCAGATGTTACAGAGGAGAAGCAGGAAGCTGACGAAGAGGACAGCGATGACGAGGAGGAGGATGAAGAAGATGACACGGAAGTGAAGGAAGAGAATGGCGTGACGGTTCTCAACAACAACAACTTCGACACTTTCATGGAGGGCAAAGACACAGTGCTGGTGGAGTTTTATGCCCCATGGTGCGTCTGTTAGGACATTCTTTATTCACACACATTTGACAGCAGCTCACTTTCCATATGCCTGTCAATATTGAAGTCTTCTTTGTTTACCCCTTTAGGTGTGGCCACTGCAAACAGTTTGCCTCAGAGTATGAGAAAATCGCTCAAGCTCTGAAGGAGAATGACCCTCCGATTCATGTAGCCAAAGTGGACGCAACAGTAGCCAATGAAATCGCGACCAAGTTAGAAGTGTCGGGCTATCCCACCTTCAAGATCATGAAGAACGGGGAAGCTGTGGACTACGATGGAGAGAGGACAGAGACGGGTAGGGACATCTGGAGAACTTGAGCATCATTATGCCCCTTCAACAAAACCTGACCTCGTTTTTTAAAATGTGTTGAACGCCCGTTTGTTGCAGCTATTGTGGCTCGGGTGAAAGAGGTGGCGCAGCCAGATTGGAAACCCCCCCCTGAGGCGACACTGGTTCTCACCAAGGACAACTTTGATGAGATTGTGAACAACGCAGACATCATCCTGGTGGAGTTCTACGCCCCATGGTCAGTCAGTAGACAATCTTTGATAACATTCGAATTGTTTAATGCCACTGTTGTCAATTTTGTTTCTCAAAAGTGACAAACAGCAGCTGTGAAGCCTTAAAGGTCGCCTAATCTACTGTTTCCATCAATATATCACAGGTCTCAGATATACACAGAGCCTGTCTCTGATTGGCTGAAACACCAAACAGATCATTGCAGCATTACCCATAAACCCTTCTGTTTCAGCCCTGCTTCCAAAGTGCTGATTCTCTGGGTTACCTTAGTTGCTGATTGGCTAATGGCTACACAAGCCAACACATCGTTATGACATCACAAAGGGGCCAAAATCTGATCAGCTCATTTTCAGACAGGTTTTTATAGAAATGGATCAAAAAGAGAGAGAAACTTTCAGAGTCTCTTTCCACAGAGACATGTTGATGTAGAAGAGACATGAAGAAGAGGGGACACATGTTGATGTAGAAGAGACATGGAGAAGAGGGGACACATGTTGATGTAGAAGAGACATGAAGAAGAGCGGACACATGTTGATGTAGAAGAGACATGAAGAAGAGCGGACACATGTTGATGTAGAAGAGACATGAAGAAGAGGGGACACATGTTGATGTAGAAGAGACATGGAGAAGAGGGGACACATGTTGATGTAGAAGAGACATGAAGAAGTGGGGACACATGTTGATGTAGAAGAGACATGAAGAAGTGGGGACACATGTTGATGTAGAAGAGACATGAAGAAGAGCGGACACATGTTGATGTAGAAGAGACATGGAGAAGAGGGGACACATGTTGATGTAGAAGAGACATGAAGAAGAGCGGACACATGTTGATGTAGAAGAGACATGGAGAAGAGGGGACACATGTTGATGTAGAAGAGACATGAAGAAGAGGGGACACATGTTGATGTAGAAGAGACATGAAGAAGAGGTGACACATGTTGATGTAGAAGAGACATGAAGAAGAGGGGACACATGTTGATGTAGAAGAGACATGAAGAAGAGGGGACACATGTTGATGTAGAAGAGACATGAAGAAGAGGGGACACATGTTGATGTAGAAGAGACATGAGGAAGTGGATTTTGCATAATAGGTGTCCTTTAATGAGACGTTCCTAACCACTCTCTGTTCTGACTCCAGGTGCGGACACTGTAAGAGTTTGGCTCCAGAGTACGAGAAGGCAGCGAAGGATCTGAGTCAGCGCTCTCCTCCCATCCCTCTGGCCAAGGTGGACGGCACCATCGAGAGCGAGCTGGCGTCCCGCTTTGAGGTGACGGGATACCCCACCATCAAGATCTTCAGGAGGGGCAAGATGTTCGACTTCAACGGCCCCCGACAGCACCAAGGTGAGTCCCTCAGATGTCTTTCTATGTAAATAGATACAGAACGCCAAAGTTATCGAATACTTGTTATCAAAAAAATCCTGAGAACATTTAAAAATATATTATATTTACTCGCATGGATTGTTTTTCAAATGAAATTCTTTGTTTTTACCAGATTTAGTTTTTAATTTTTTTATTACGTTAACTTTTTAATTCATTTTATTGATTAATGATCAGTTTTTCATTGTTAGTTTTCGTCCATAAGAAGTAGGGCGGTCCGATTTAAAAGGCCAGGGGTTTCAACCTCTCCTGACACATTTTTAAATCTTTCATTATCTGGCTTTCATGCAACCTTATGCACTTCCAAATAAAAGAGACAAGTCACTTCCTTGCATGCAGATGTTTCCTGCTCTTCCAGCCCATTTGATCTTTCTCTTTCTCTTCCTCTTTCTCTTCAGGCATTGTTGATTACATGGGCGAGCAGGCGGGGCCTCCCTCTAAGCAGGTCCAGGCAGTCAAACAGGTGCAGGATCTCATCAAAGATGGCGACGATGCTGTTATAGTCGGCGTGTTTTCCAGTGAACAGGATGCAGCTTACGAGATCTACATCGAAGCCTGTAAGTAGCACGACGTTTGAGTTTAAAGGTCACCTATTATGCAAATCCACTTCTTCATGTCTCTTCTACATCAACATGTGTCCCCTCTTCTACATCAACATGTGTCCCCTCTTCTCCATGTCTCTTCTACATCAACATGTGTCCCCTCTTCTTCATGTCTCTTCTACATCAACATGTGTCCCCACTTCTTCATGTCTCTTCTACATCAACATGTGTCCCCTCTTCTACATCAACATGTGTCCCCTCTTCTTCATGTCTCTTCTACATCAACATGTGTCCCCTCTTCTTCATGTCTCTTCTACATCAACATGTGTCCCCTCTTCTACATCAACATGTGTCCCCTCTTCTTCATGTCTCTTCTACATCAACATGTGTCCCCTCTTCTTCATGTCTCTTCTACATCAACATGTGTCCCCACTTCTTCATGTCTCTTCTACATCAACATGTGTCCCCTCTTCTACATCAACATGTGTCCCCTCTTCTTCATGTCTCTTCTACATCAACATGTGTCCCCTCTTCTTCATGTCTCTTCTACATCAACATGTGTCCCCTCTTCTTCATGTCTCTTCTACATCAACATGTGTCCCCTCTTCTTCATGTCTCTTCTACATCAACATGTGTCCCCTCTTCTTCATGTCTCTTCTACATCAACATGTGTCCCCTCTTCTTCACGTCTCTTCTACATCAACATGTGTCCCCTCTTCTTCATGTCTCTTCTACATCAACATGTGTCCCCTCTTCTCCATGTCTCTTCTACATCAACATGTGTCCCCTCTTCTTCATGTCTCTTCTACATCAACATGTGTCCCCTCTTCTTCATGTCTCTTCTACATCAACATGTGTCCCCTCTTCTTCATGTCTCTTCTACATCAAAATGTGTCCCCTCTTCTTCATGTCTCTTCTACATCAAAATGTGTCCCCTCTTCTTCATGTCTCTTCTACATCAACATGTGTCCCCTCTTCTTCATGTCTCTTCTACATCAACATTGTGTAACCATTAGCCAATCAGCAACCAAGGTAAGCCAATCAGAGACAGGCTCTGTATATATATCTGAGACCTGTGATATATTGATGGGAAACAGTGTAACAGTCGACCTTTTAAAGTAATTTCCGCTTGCAGGACTTTCTTCAACTGTGTAACGGCAGTCAAATGGATGTGTGGCTTTAACTCTCTGCTTTCTGTTCTGCAGGTAATTCACTGAGGGAAGACTTCACCTTCCGTCACTCCTTCAGCTCCGAAGTGACCAAACTGCTCAAAGCCTCGCCCGGTCAGATCGTCATCTCTCATCCCGAAAAGTTCCGCTCTAAATACGAGCCAGCGTCGCACACACTCGCAGTGGAGGTACTGTCCGTTTGATCATTTGATTTGAACTGGTTTCATTGGGTATTGAAACTCCATAAAATAATGTGCTTTCTTAGTTTAAGTGTTAAATGGACCAAAAAGCAATCATTTATAAGACTTATTTCAAAAGGAGTGACTTTGAACTCAAGACACATTTGTTAATTTATTTCCCAGGACTCCACGGCGGTGTCGGAGGTGCAGGAGTTCTTCAAAAAGCACGTGATTCCCCTGGTGGGCCACAGAAAACCAGCCAATGATGCCAAGCGCTACACCGAGAGACCCCTGGTGGTGGTTTACTATGGAGTCGACTTCAGCTTTGACTTCAGGAAAGGTGAGTTTCCTTCAGGTTTGACCCCGGAGCATAAAGACATCTGTGATGTGATTCTCCGCATTCATGGACTTTAATTATTGGTACTTTATTCACGGCATCCTCCTAGATTTTACGTACTTTAAAAAGAACTATAGTTATCAATATGTTTGACATATTAGTGTCATTTAATATGCTCTGACTTTTTGTAATATGTTCAGCTATACATTCCTAATTTGTTTTAAACATACTTAATTATACTATTGCATTATGCTGTTTTTCTCTCATATTGAGATACAATACTTTACAGTTCTTAATATTTTCAACATGCTCTACTAATCAGAATACCTTTATTAGTCCAGAGGGGAAATGTGCGTAGTTACAGCTTAATGTGACATGCATTCAAAAAAAGTACTAAGTTATGATATAATTACACATCCTGTAGTTCTTAGGATTCAGCAGGCAGGTATATATTACAGTTATTAACGGCATCTATATATAATGCACATCTAGCACATATTGCACATAGGTGGTTGGTATTTAACAGCAGCAAGTTACACCATTTACAAAATACACACCTTGTAACAGTTCTAAGGATTTAGCAGCCAGGTAAACAAATAAGGTATTTACGGTTTTACTGATATTTTTGACATACTATGAAATTGTTGGGGCATTTCTTATGATGAACTCTTAATGGGGTTTCTGACATCGTCAACAACCAATAATAATGAATACCAATTGTGCAAGATTTACAATGCAGCCACAAAACCCCTTTAACCTTGTTTGACTTTTAGCCACGCAGTTCTGGAGGTCCAAGGTGCTCGAGGTGGCCAAAGACTTCCCCGAGTACACGTTTGCTATCGGCGATGAGGAGGACTACGCAGAGGAGCTGAAGGGCCTCGGCCTCAGCGACAGCGGAGAGGAAGTGAACGTGGGGATTTTGGCCGATGGGGGCAAAAGGTTCGCCATGGATCCAGAAGAGTTTGACGCTGACGTGCTGAGAGACTTTGTGAAGGCTTTCAAGAAAGGTGAGGGCTGAGTTGTCAATTTGGAAAGATGGGGTAACAACTTCTCTAGTGGAAATCCTGGTTTTATTTAACTCATAAGAGCTGAGGTTTAACTTCCTAACATGTTTTAAGGGTTAATCCGCTCTAACACTTTGGACTGAAATGAATCCCACATTTCTTCTGAACCTCTTTCTCTTGTCAACAGGAAAGCTGAGCCCCATCATTAAGTCCCAGCCGCTGCCAAAGAACAACAAAGGACCCGTTAAGGTCGTGGTCGGGAAAACCTTTGATGAAATCGTCATGGATACCCAGAAGGATGTCCTGATTGAGTTTTATGCCCCCTGGTGTGGCCACTGCAAGAAACTGGAGCCAGATTATGTGGCTCTGGGCAAGAAGTACAAGGGGGAGAAGAACCTGGTGATCGCCAAGATGGACGCCACGGCCAACGACGTGCCAAACGAGAACTACAAAACAGAAGGGTTCCCTACGATATACTTGGCCCCAAGCAACAGCAAGCAGAGCCCCATTAAATTTGAAGGGGGAGACAGAACTCTAGAGGGCTTCAGCAATTTCCTGGAAAAGCACGCCACAAAGCTATCGCAGAAAAGAGAGGAACTTTGAAAGCCTCTAGCTAAGAACTCTCAACGCAGCGGAGATACAAACGGTGTTACTGAGATGCTGCGATGATTACAGTTCAATATTTTTTTTTGTTTTCTGTTCATTCCAAGGGATTCAGCTTTCCTATGTTTCTGAAAAAAAGCATGTAAGCACTGTTGAGGATTTCCATCTTTTTAAATAAAAGAATGGCGGCTCTGAAAGCCAGCACTCAAATTCTCAATTATTTTTCAACTGTAAATCAACACAAGTGAACAATGCAGATTAAAAGGTTTTAATAACAGTAAAACAATCTGAGACGGGCTTTAAATTCATGGTTAGCTCTTGCAGTTCAGTAACTAAAGTTAGTCAATGAACTAACATGTCAATGAATAATATATCCAGCTAGTTTTCCTAGGGGTCTTGGCAGGAGAGAAATGCATTTGTGAAAACATCTGAACTAATACTTCTTCAATTACATAGAATCAGCATTTTAACATTGTTCCGAGTAATACAAACCTGGCCCGGTAGATTTTTGTGAAAGTGCATCATTTAGTGAAAATAGTTACAGCTTCACATAGGACATCTAATTTGTACTAGCTGCATAAACAAGGAAGCAGCATAGACGTTTTTCACTGATGCAAAGCAGTGAAAATATCTAAATCAGATTTAGTATAACACTGACTAAGACGGCTCCTTCCACACAAAGGCACTGATTGGGTCGTCTGCTGAGAAGGTCGTTAGGAAAACTGCTTTGTGAAACGCACGTGAAAGTCCCGGATTTTCTGCAGCACGACCTTCAGCTTCTCCGTGGGAGGCAAGATGGTCATCCTGGTGAAGCAGCAGGAAGGGAGATATGGTTTTAATAGCACTACAGATTTAGTGGATGAGACTAATTAACCTTTTTTTACATTGATCCATGTAAAGAAGCGGGACTAACCTGAAGTGAAAGGTTCCCTCTCTCTGGCCAAATCCACTCCCTGGCACGAGGCAGATGCCCTCCTCCTCCAGCAGCCTCATGCAGTACAACATGTCTGGAGCCATGCCTTCCTCCTGGGGACGGACACACATCAAAATGTATTTAAAGGTCTCCTATTATGCTATTTTTAGGCATATATTATGGGTCTCAGATTTATAAAAACATGTCTGATATGTTTTGCTCAAAATACCAAACCGATCATGCATTTTAGACATCCCTCTATTCCAGCCCTGTTAGAGAAATGCTGCTTTGGGTCCTTAGGGGTTATCTGCTCAGAATTACCCGGCAGATACTCAGTAAAATTCTGCTGTGATTAAATGCCATCATGTTCTAAACCACATCAAGGATTATTTCTGAAGCAGTATGGAACTCAAATGCTTTTTCTCTCGTGGGTTTTCCACAAGGTGAGTTCCTTTCTTTTTTTCTCACATACTCTCTCCAGTACAGGTTAGCTCTGAGTGTTAGCGATGCTTGCTAATGTAAACAAAGACCATATTACGTCCAAAAGACGTCGGGCATTGTTTCTGATAGCAGCTTTCTGATTGGGCCGTGGGTCCACATTTCAGATATTACGTCATATCGGACGCAAATCTGGATCAGCTCCGTTGTTCCTCCGTTTTTAGAGATTTGGGTACGGAGGAAAAGACAGAGGGTTTTGTTTTCTGACACACCGGGGACACATTTATGTATAAAAGACATCAAAAAGTACATTTTGCATAATAGGTCCCCTTTAACATCGATGAGTGAATCCAGGTGAGATGACGTTAGTGTGCAGTGCATACCTTAGCTGTGTCGATAGCCCTCTGCGGCAGAGTGATGCGGGGGAAGGTGTACATGGCCCCCTGCACAGGGTTACAGATGATACCTGGCACTGTGTTGAAGGTCTTCTCCGTCAGCCCCGCCTTCTCTGCTAACGCTGCAAGAACCTCCGTCCGCTCCTGAGGAGGAAGTAAACGCAACGTTATATTGTAGTATATCGAAATATACTATGTTGAACAAATCTAAACAGTAGGCTATAGTAAGTCGAAAAAAACGACATAGCATTTTATGTCGAAATAAGGCATAGTATACCATGTAAAAATAGAGCATGATGAAAGAAGGGAAAATTGGAAATGTAATTTTTTCGACATACGATATTATGTTTGTACTATATCTTTTTTTTTCTTCCTTCCTTTTATAATATTGTTTTACTCCACAATCACCCCAAAATACTAGATATATATATCTAACGTTTTTTCAGAACATACCATTTGAAGCTGATTATTTCCTTATTCAGGGCCATGTGAGAACAGCAGGCATTATGTGGGGTGGTGTTTATAACTGTTTGTGTTGTGAGTTGTTCCTACCTTCATAAAGGTGCTGTAGGAGGGCTCGTCGGGCTGGGGGGGGTTCACCACCAGCTCCATGAGAGCCTGGCCGGTGACGGGGGGGCACAGACGCACCGACACCAGCTTCGTGAGCTGGGCCTTCACCTCAGGGTCCATGTTGATCACCTCCATGTAGCCGCCGCGAAACCCACACCTGACCAGATGAAACCACAAAGTAAACTCTTAGTGAACGTCAACAGCGGGAGCTTCGGTCTGTGTGTTCTATCGAGCATGGGATAAAAGGGAAGATAAGAAACCTTTACTGATCCAAGTAGGGACATGCAGGAGTCAAAGCAACCAAATGTACCTATAGGCAACACTTTTAATAATAAGAAATGTTCAATAATAAGAAATGAGATACACAATTGCTTCAGTGCCCTTATTCTAAATGCATATATGTATGTATTAATACATCAACTGAATTAAATGAACAAATCTACATTTACTTATGAAACAAACAATGTTTTCTTTGAAATGCTATAATACACTTTGTCATGGCAGACATCGGTCGATACAGATTACTTTAGAGTTTCCCACTCATCAGTATACCACTAATGTAGTAACTAAAGGTATTAAATACATGTAGTGGAGTAAAAGTACACGTTTAACCTCTGAAGAGCAGAACATGGAAATACTCAAATAAAGCACAAGAATAACAATTATACTTAAGTAGAGTACTTGAGTAAATGTACTTAGTTACATGCCACCACTGAAATGTGTGTGTGTGTGTGTGTGTGTGTGTGTGTGTGTGTGTGTGTGTGTGTGTGTGTGTGTGTGTGTGTGTGTGTGTGTGTGTGTGTGTGTGTGTGTGTGTGTGTGTGTGTGTGTGTGTGTGTGTGTGTGTGTGTGTGTGTGTGTGTGTGTGTGTGTGTGTGTGTGTGTGTGTGTGTACTCACTCTCCCATGTAACATTTGGAGGTGGAGTGGAAGGAGGCCATCTCCACGGTGCTGGAGAACTCTGGTCCCATCTCAAACAGCACTTTCTTAAAGGAGTGGAACTTGCAGCCCTCTGCGTACACGTTGTCCTGGTACACCTGGAGAGGTACAGCAGATTAGTTAAAAAAACACCGTTATCCAAAACGGTATAATCTTTTCATTTCAATTCATTGTTTTTCATTTGTATTAACGTGTGCTCGCCTCTTTATTTAATATGTGTGGGACAAATACAGTATTTCTGATCTGGTTCTGTGTTACCTTCAGGGACTCAGGAGAAATTGTTACAAGTAAAAACACACTATATCTAATAAGTTAGACAGGGGTCGTCACAAAAGTATGGTACCATTTTCATAAATGAAAAAAAGGAAGGTTATTAAATATTTTTAATCAGGCGAGTAATTACTATGCTAATTCTAACTTTTAAGGCTAAATTCATAATTTAATTCTGACACCTCTTGTGACACTGGGTGCATAATTAATGTACAAACGGAACATTTTAAGGCTCAAATATTATTTTAGGATGAAGAAACAGGAACTTCTGAATTGAGGAAATGACATTACTTCGTCAGCCATGAGGAAGAGATGCTCCTCTTTGGCAAATCGGATGACATCTTCAATGCACTTCCTGCTCTGGACCTGACCTGTCACACAGGACGAGCAGAGTTACAAGAAAGCTGGGCGTGCATTTCATAAAAATAACCTTCAATCCTACATATTCTTATTCTTAATTAGGATCCCCATTAGCAGTAGCATCTTCCTGGGGCCATCACACACACAAAACAAATCATCTCGTCTTTTCATGCACTTTACAGTGATATATGAAACGAAAACTAAAGTGGGCATCCAAGTGGCCATCATAGGCCAAAAAAAAAATAAATACAAATAAGTGTACATACAGCAGGCCCGGACTGGCCATCGGGAGGACCGGGAGGTTTCCCGATGGCCTGGCCTGCTAAGTGGCCTGCTAAGTGGCCTGCTGGCCTGAGGATTCTTTTTTTACACGTATTGTGAACGCAACGCTGCGCAAATGTGGTCTGACTCTGCCTCACAGAGGGTGACTGGCTGTCTACATGATGTGGCCTGCCGACATGGCCACTTTCATACAGACCATACACTAATGCCCTCGATTGGTCTCTGTGTGTCATTCAAGCTCGGGAGGGTGTGTGTGTGTGGCGCGAGCGAGTGCGAGCGCACCGGTTACATGTATTGTTGTTGTTAGCATCTGGTGCTAATGGATATAATGAGCTGTTTCAACAACAAGGTGGAGGAGAGTCCTCTCCTGTCAGACTGATAACTACAGCTCAGGTGAGGTAAAGGATTCTGAGTGTTTAGATAGTTAACTTAGTCTAAGTTCTCTGTGGGTCTCAAACGGTTTGGTTACCATTTATGTAAACACATATTTCCATTTGAGATTAGTGAAAATGCATGAATAATAACAAAAAAATGTTTAACTCGGTGAAAAAAGGTAAGATAAACTTTTAAAACTTGTTTAGAGCTAAAACTAGTCTTTGCTGCTGCCTCAAAGAGGAGCAGGGGGAGACAGGAGAGGCTGATTCAGGAGCACAGACACACTCACAACTATAAATGAACCAAAAACAAATAAATAAACAAGTTTCAGTGTTTTTAAATATTGGATATGGTATGTTATTGGTTATGGCCATGTACTTATGATTGTTTAAATGTATACAGTTATGTTTCATATGGATCGAGTCTCTTTATTTCCCCTTCAAAATGCACCAGATTGATGCATTTAACTCCAACATTTAACAAAAATACCGGGGGAACATACCCCCGGACCCCCCTAGAGGATTTGAGGTCCACCCACACTTCAAATATGTTCACATGAATAGATTCATAAATAGATTTTCAAATTTTTTTAAATAGTGACCCATGTCCATATGTTTATTTTTGGGTAGTAGATTTAAACTATAGGGCTATCACTATGGGCAGCAACGCTGTAAATATATAGACTAATAAATCCAGCAAAATGGCACAAAAAAAACAACTGGTAGTGGCCTGGCTGGGTGTATAATTCCCGGCTTGACTTATTGTCCCAGTCCGGCCCGGACATACAGTACATACCCACAGTTCAATTTTACTTTTATAATACTGACATCATTTGTTTGCAACCTTTTAAAATGTACATGAGAATGTTCCTGAATGATATGGACCGGTAAAGAGTTCCAGCTGACCATGGCCCTGTACATGATTGTTTTCTGTTGCATATTTGATTTAGATTTGGGTAATACGAACCTTCCTTCTATTCTATTGCATGTCGTGTTTGATAGTTATGTTGAGCATACTGCGCTATAAGCCTTTGTGATAATATATGCCCTACCAGTGGGGTTCCCGGGGTTGATGATGCAGATGACGCGGGGGTTGCAGTGCGTCCGGGCGGCGCTCAAGGCTCTCTTCAGCTCCGCCACGTCCAGACCCCAACACTTGTCCTCGTCCAGGTAGTAGCTGATCTGCACGGCAGCCAGGTCTGCCAGCGCGGCCGAGTACAGCGGGTACTGAGGGATGGAGATCATCACCCCTGTACGGTCGGGACCCTCGCCACACACCAGCAGCTTCAGCATGGTCTGGGGTCAGGGGGTGGAGAGAGGAAGGAGATGAGGGGACAAGAGAAAAGGATAAGACTTGAGGTGGTAGGAGTGAAGAAATATATAAAAAATGTATATACATGTGGAAAAACAAGTTACTGGACATTTGTATTTCCACATGTATATATATTTTTTCATATTTTTAATGTTATTTCATTTCTGAAATATATTAGACTGTTTATTTCTCTTATGTACATTGTCTTGTGTTTTTTATGCTGCTGCAATGCAAACATTTCCCAAATTGGGATAAAGCACCTATCTATCTATCTATCCATCCATCCATCCATCTATCTACCTATCCATCCATCCACCCATCTACCTATCTATCCATCCATCCATCTACCTATCAATCCATCCATCCATCCATCTATCTATCAATCTATGCATCTATCTACCTATCAATCCATCCATCCATCTACCTATCAATCCATCCATCCATCTATCAATCCATCCATCTACCTATCCATCCATCCATCCATCCATCCATCTATCTATCCATCCACCTATCCATCCATCCATCCATCCATCCATCCATCCATCTCTCCATCCATCCATCCATCCATCCATCCATCTATCTACACATCTATTCATCTATCTATCCATCTATCAGAGAAAAGCATGTAAAGTATTTCATAATGAAGGTTGATGAAGGATGATTTGGCACCCAGACAGTTACATATAACTCACTGAACATCATCAGATCTAATTTACAGCAGCAGAATAAACACACCTACATTGAGGCCAATATGTCACATTGTAATACTGCAGGCAACAGCACATGCTCGTGGTGCAGTAGTTTTGGAATAGTTGGAGTTTTGAGGTGGGGTTGTATATCTGTAGTCACTCAGTGTACTAAAAGATTCAAGATACAGAGGCTTTATTGTTATATGCACAATAGTGAAAGCTTAGTGTTGGCGATTCAAATCAAGGCTCCTCCTACAGTGCAACACACTTAAGACATAAAAAGTAATAAAGTAGTGCAATAGGATGATGCAAGGGAAACAATGGTGCAAATAAAATGCAGAAATATGTTAACTTTCACCTTGTTATGTAATCAATAAGTGGAACATTATACATTAGAAGCTGGTGTCTCTTTGCAGACACGCACGGGCCCGACGCACTCCAATCGCAGCGCACAGCCGGCGCACACCTGCTGGAGATTACTACAAAGCCTGGGGACAATTACCACTCTGGAGGCTCTCACATGTGGACAGACGCCTCTCGCTACTTAACGAATTCTGTTAACTGTGGTTAAACTTGTGTGATTAGTAGTGTCTAGTAGTTTAGTTAGAGTGTAGAGTAGCTTAGTTAGTGTTTATAGTAGTTTAGGATTTTGTGACGGTTGCCTTTAGTTTAGCTGTGTTTTTGTACAGCTTCCTTTATTTAGACTGTACCACTTTGACAGTGAGGGTTTTAATTATTATTTAGTTCGTTATTATCTATTTCTTTGTATGTAAACAGGCTCCTTTTGTTAGAGTCCTTCCTTTGTTTGTACCTTAGTTAAGTCGGCGCCCTTTTGGCCTTTTTGTTTGTTCAGGCTGCGTGCCTTCCATTTTGTTTCACCCTGTTATATAATAAAACTACTTGTAACTATTACCAATTCCATTCTGGTGTATGTTAATCTCCTCTACCCTAGAGGGGGACGTAACACTGTTGTAAATTACCCTTTGACCATACACGTCTCAAGTGTACCCAAAAAGTAGGTGGGTGGATATATTATAAATAACATTACGCCTGTTTTTAAAAGTAAATGGCATTTGTCCGATGAGTTGTTAATCTTCACCAATCTAGATTCGAACAATAGCATAACCGTCAGTTCTAGAAAAAAATAAACAAGTCCCTTAAACCCAAATCAAATTGGAAACCCCTATGAGCTTCCTGCAGGTACACATATGCCAAATAAGGGCGTGCAAACCTCAATCCAGTCTATCTACTACACTGAATACGACCTCATTTAACCCCACTCCACAACATCCTTGATCCTGATTTAGTTGCATAAATCTGGAAAAAGCTGCATCCTCAGTGGCAAAGGTCTGTGGGTGGAGGATGTGCAAAGAGCAGCTGAGTGTATAATCAACAGGAGTTAAATAAAGAAGAGACTCACGGGGCGATTATACCCAGAGTGTCACATGTGCAGGGGTAAGGCAACAGGTGAACTGATGGCCTACAGTGAGTCAGTAATAAATGTGTACCACGATGGCGTCGCTGGCCCCGGTGGAGAGGTAGATGTTGTCGGGGTTGGAGGGGATCCCACCGTCTCTCTTCTCGATGTAGCGCGACACGTCCTGACGGATGCACTCGATGCCCTGGCTCGCACTGTAGGCCCCTGAGGTGGGAAGTAGTGGAGTACAAATACTTTGTTACTGTACTTAAGTACACTTTTCTGTTATCAGTACTTTACTCCACTAATTATTTTTCTGAGGACTTTTTACTTTATACTTCTCACATGTTGAACCCAAATACCTGTACTTTCTACTTCTTACATGTTGAACACAAATACCTGTACTTTCTACTTCTTACATGTTGAACACAAATACCTGTACTTTCTACTTCTTACATGTTGAACACAAATACCTGTACTTTATACTTCTCACATGTTGAACCCAAATACCTGTACTTTCTACTTCTTACATGTTGAACACAAATACCTGTACTTTCTACTTCTTACATGTTGAACCCAAATACCTGTACTTTCTACTTCTTACATGTTGAACACAAATACCTGTACTTTCTACTTCTTACATGTTGAACTCAAATACCTGTACTTTCTACTTCTTACATGTTGAACTCAAATACCTGTACTTTCTACTTCTTACATGTTGAACACAAATAGCTGTACTTTCTACTTCTTACATGTTGAACTCAAATACCTGTACTTTCTACTTCTTACATGTTGAACTCAAATACCTGTACTTTCTACTTCTTACATGTTGAACACAAATACCTGTACTTTCTACTTCTTACATGTTGAACTCAAATACCTGTATTTTCTACTTCTCTCATTTCCCAAACAGCTGGTTCCTTTAGTCTGAATGTGTGTTTGGTGGCGTGATCATTATTCTTTAGAGTCATTGCGTGCCTATTGATTTGAACACGATCCGTGTATCCATCATTTCCTGGTCTTCTCTAAAGAAGAGGGACCAATGGAAACGTTGTCATGTTGCCGTTGTTCAGCATGGAAACATTCATTAGCTAACAATGACATTATTGTTCTATTAATATAAAGGGAGGTCAGGTACTCTTTAAAACAGCTGCTAGCTATGGGTACTTTTTACTGAAGTACATTTCAAAGTTCTTTACTTTTACTTGAGTAAAGAAGTTTAGTCAGTACTTCTACCTTTACCAGAGTATTTTTAATCACGAGTATCTGTACTTCTACTTGAGTAAAGGATGTGTGTACTTGTGCCATCTCTGCATGACAGTGAACTTTGATTTAAAAAGAACACTCACTGCCTGTTTGAATAGTCAAACACTGTCCAAACAAATGTTAATGATTAGACGAATGGAGGTGGGTGCGATGGAGGGGGGGGGTCCCGTCTGACCTATACTGTGGCCCCCGCAGGCCCCGAGGATACGCCGGGCTCTCTGCTTGGCATCCTCTGGAAACTTGTTGTCTTCCAGGAGATCAGGGTACGCACACAGAGCCAGGACCTGAGACCGGGGGAGAGAAAACAAATCCAACAGAAACATTTAGACTGTGGTGTAAAGTAACAAAGTACATTTACTCAAGTACTGTACTTCAGTGCAATTGTACTTGTACTTTACTTGAGTATTTCCATATTTTGCTACTTTGTACTTCTATACCACTACATTTTATTTTGTACCTTTAGTTACTTCACAGATCTGGATGAATGATGTGAAATCTAATCAAGTGTTAAATCAGACTTTAGTTCCACCTGGAGTAAATCCACCAGCTACCCTGCAGTCTACAAAGCCATTCAGACTAGCTGCACCTTCACCAGCTACCCTGCAGTCTACAAAGCCATTCAGACTAGCTGCTCCTTCACCAGCTACCCTGCAGTCTACAAAGTCATTCAGACTAGCTGCACCTTCACCAGCTTTGAGAACACTTTCATGATCAATCATTATACAACATATCAGATATATTATTCTGAGATGGACCAATCTGCACAACGACTACTTTTACTGTCGCTACTTTCACTATATTTTGATGAGAATACTTTTCTACTTTTACTTGAGGAACATTTTGAATGTTGGACTTTGACTGTAACAGAGTATTCCTACACTCTGGTACTTCTTCCACCTATGCATTTAGTCTGTGTAAATCCAGTAAAGCCAGATTAACATGGATGTATAGGAAACAGGCTTATAGCCAAGTAGGTTTACACATACGAGGCATTTGTCTTGGTGCATACATCAACACAGTTAAAGAAAATAAAAAGTAAGAAAAAACAACCAAAAAATTAAATATAAGGCACTCAAAAGATGTCTGACCTGTCTGAAAAATGTGATTGGTTTCTGGCCCATGGCGTGGGCGTCACCAATGTTTGCCTTGATGACTTCTGTGAAAGGTTTCTTGACTCCCTGAAAACACAAAAGACAGAAAACACAGCATGTGAGAAGAAGTTAGAACAGGTTGACTTGAATTATAAGGCAAGGCAAGTTTATTTATATAGCACCTTTCAACACAAGGCAAATCAAAGTGCTTTACAAAAAACGAAAGACATTAAGACAATGGCATTTAAAATCAGTCATTAAAATAATGATTATTAATACTATACATACTTTACATCCATTATCTCTTGCATGTAGCAACAGCTTCACAAACAGGATGTGTGAAACTTTAATGAGGGGAGGGAAGGAGACATGCATCTGGATAGGGAGGACTTTATGGCTTCAATTCAAATGAGGAAATACAGCGTCCTCCGCCCACTAGTCAATAACAGTTCAAATTGTTACGAGACATCTGTGTGAAATTGTCATTATTACAGTTATGGCCAAATATGTGTTTTGTGAGATCCTTGATTTAAAATGTTAAGACATTTACAGAATGAATGGGATGGAAAACCCTCACAAACGAATGCTTCCAGCATGGAGACCTAAACACCTCTCTAAACAAAGAAAGGGATTCCCTTCTTATGCCCAGAGTCAAATAGAGAGAAAATGTTGTTTGCATATCCCTTGTTCACCTAACCAAGAATACAAAAGTGAATCATCCGTGTTGATTCATATTTCTTACAACTCCTGTGTTTGAAATTCAAAAAGGTATCCCGATGAGGAACATCTGTTTAGGGCTTTGGTGGTAGGAAAATGAAACCATGTGTGTTCTTCCCAGCTCTGGCTCTGAGTAGCACATTCTGTTTATACACACACACACACACACACACACACACACACACACACACACACACACACACACACACACACACACACACACACACACACACACACACACACACACACCACACACACACACACACACACACACACACACACACACACACACACACACACACACACACACACACACACACACACACACACCACACACACACACACACACACACACACACACACACACACACACACACACCACACACACACACACACACACACACACACACACACCACACACACACACACACACACACACACACACACACACACACACACACACACACACACACACACACACACACACACACACACACACACACGGTTCTTTTCCATTACATGTCCCTCCTCGTCTGAACCATTTGCTTCTTCTATCAACTCGGATCATATTGATCTCTTTGACTTCAGTGGACATTTCATCTTTAGTTTGGTGCCTGTAAGTCTGTGGGCCACAAGGATTACATAGAAATCATGATAATCTTGAGTTTTATGGCTTTATAGTTTGTGCCTTCAGAATAATGTCATTAAATGAAGAGTCATTACATTTGACTGCAGGCTGACGTGACACTCAATGTATAATGAAACAGAAAATCTGATTAGATTAAGAAATGTTTGACTCTCTTTTTTACACAATTGCCCTGCAATATATGTAATCAAATGTGTTGAAACCTGTCTCGGGTGAGTGAGTGCAAACATGTCCTATTGGTTATCCAACTAGTGACTAATTTCATATCATAATACCCACACAAAGCTACACACAGAGCTACAGACAGAGCTACAGACAGAGCTACAGACAGAGCTACAGACAGAGCTACACACAGAGCTGCACACAGAGCTACAGACAGAGCTGCACACAGAGCTACAGATAGAGCTACAGACAGAGCTACACACAGAGCTACACACAGAGCTACACACAGAGCTGCACACAGAGCTACAGACAGAGCTACAGACAGAGCTGCACACAGAGCTACAGATAGAGCTACAGACAGAGCTACAGACAAAGCTACACACAGAGCTACACACAGAGCTACAGACAGAGCTACAGACAGAGCTACACACAGAGCTACACACAGAGCTGCACACAGAGCTACAGACAGAGCTACAGACAGAGCTGCACACAGAGCTACAGATAGAGCTACAGACAGAGCTACAGACAAAGCTACACACAGAGCTGCACACAGAGCTACAGACAGAGCTACAGACAGAGCTGCACACAGAGCTACAGATAGAGCTACAGACAGAGCTACAGACAAAGCTACACACAGAGCTACACACAGAGCTACAGACAGAGCTACAGACAGAGCTGCACACAGAGCTACAGACAGAGCTGCACACAGAGCTACAGACAGAGCTGCACACAGAGCTACAGACAGAGCTGCACACAGAGCTACAGACAGAGCTACAGACAGAGCTACAGACAGAGCTGCACACAGAGCTACAGACAGAGCTACAGACAGAGCGACAGACAGAGCTACACACAGAGCTACAGACAGAGCTACAGACAGAGCTACAGACAGAGCTGCACACAGAGCTACAGACAGAGCTACAGACAGAGCTACAGACAGAGCTACAGACAGAGCTGCACACAGAGCTACAGACAGAGCGACAGACAGAGCTACAGACAGAGCTACAGACAGAGCTACAGACAGAGCTGCACACAGAGCTACAGACAGAGCGACAGACAGAGCTACAGACAGAGCTGCAGACAGAGCTACAGACAGAGCTGCACACAGAGCTACAGACAGAGCGACAGACAGAGCTACAGACAGAGCTACAGACAGAGCTGCACACAGAGCGACAGACAGAGCGACAGACAGAGCTGCAGACAGAGCTGCAGACAGAGCTACACACAGAGCGACAGACAGAGCTACAGACAGAGCGACAGACAGAGCGACAGACAGAGCTGCAGACAGAGCGACAGACAGAGCGACAGACAGAGCGACAGACAGAGCGACAGACAGAGCTACAGACAGAGCGACAGACAGAGCTGCAGACAGAGCTGCAGACAGAGCTGCAGACAGAGCTACAGACAGAGCTGCAGACAGAGCTGCAGACAGAGCTACAGACAGAGCTACAGACAGAGCTACAGACAGAGCTACAGACAGAGCTACAGACAGAGCTGCACACAGAGCTACAGACAGAGCTACAGACAGAGCTACAGACAGAGCTACAGACAGAGCTGCAGACAGAGCTGCAGACAGAGCTACAGACAGAGCTGCAGACAGAGCTGCACACAGAGCGACAGACAGAGCTGCAGACAGAGCTGCAGACAGAGCTACAGACAGAGCTACAGACAGAGCTACAGACAGAGCTACAGACAGAGCTGCACACAGAGCGACAGACAGAGCTACACACAGAGCTACAGACAGAGCTACAGACAGAGCTACAGACAGAGCTGCACACAGAGCGACAGACAGAGCTGCAGACAGAGCTGCAGACAGAGCTACAGACAGAGCTGCAGACAGAGCTGCAGACAGAGCTGCAGACAGAGCTACAGACAGAGCTACAGACAGAGCTACACATCAACTGGCGACACAAATGAAAAGGTTGCATCATTTTTCTAAATATAGTTGGACTTTGCATTTCACTGTGCACTTAGCAAGCCGTGATATTACATGATAACATATCAGGCAAAAGGCATCCAAGGGTACATGTAGCGCTTTCCATTTGATTAAGTCAGTGTTAGCATTTCTATGACCTTACATGACAGCGGGAGCAAAGCACAGCAGGTTCTCTGGGTTTAGGGGCTTGAAATGTGAGTAACTGGATGCAGCACGTTTCCTTTTCAGTCCTGGAGAAACAAAGACGCTGCTGTTCTCTGGAAAGAGAGGAGCTCAGCACTGATTCTACCTCGCTGCGCCAGGCACTGATTACACAGGCCGGAGCCCAGAGAGACGAGAGAGACAAGAGAGAGACAAGAGAGAGAGACAAGAGAGAGACAAGAGAGAGAGACAAGAGAGAGACACAAGAGAGAGAGACAAGAGAGAGAGACAAGAGAGAGACAAGAGAGAGAGACAAGAGAGAGAGAGACAAGAGAGAGACAAGAGAGAGACAAGAGAGAGAGAGACAAGAAGAAGGACAAGAAGAGAGAGAGACAAGAGAGAGAGAGAGAGACAATAAGATAGAGACAAAGAAGAGAGACAAGAGTGAATAGAGATAGACAATATAGAGGATAGACAAAGAGAGAGACAGAGAATAGGAGAGAGAGAGAGACAAGAGAGAGAGACAATAAGAGAGAGAGAGACAAGAGAGAGAGAGAGAGACCAATAATAGACGAGATATAGAGAGGAGAGAGAAATTAGAGAGAGATAAGAGATAGAAAGAGAGAGTAGAGCACTTCTCTCCTCTCTTCTGCTCATACTACTCTGCTCTCTTCTTTCTCCTCTCTCTCTCATCCTTCTCCTCTTCATCTAAGCGAGCGTCTATGAATCACAAAATCGAACCCCTCCCGCCACCAGGCTCACTTCTCACTTAGTCTCTATCATCTGACACACTGTCCTTCTCGTGTCCAGCCAGGCTAGAATACTAAGAAAGGTTTGCTCATGCGAAAAATGCAACTCCTGCCAATGTTTTTCCACACAAAGAAAAATAAAGAAAGAGAAATACTTTTGTGATTACACAAATGATAACTACATTTAAAAAGTTCTCTTCCTGGTCTCTTGCTCTGTTGTCCTGGACAGTGCAGACTTTAGATCAAAGCCTATCTAGATGTCTGGGTTAAGGATGAGTAAGGGTCATCAACACACACTTGCATCAAATCTGCTGAGCCATCAGGAGAAGTGTTCCAGTCACAGGTCTGACAGGAAGCACACACTCCCAGCTGATTGGACATCGGATGCAAACCTCCTGACCTCCTGGATTTCACTTTCATTTAACTCTTTTTTATTTCTGCAAGAGAAACACGTCTGAAATAAAATGTGTACAATTCGTAAGCGAACGATGGTTCTGCAGGAGAGCTTTCTAGCTGCTCCAGTGCTCCTTGTTCCTTTCATCACTGGAGGCTAAACAAGTGGATTCCCAGGAACTGGAGCACTTTGAGCAGAAACTGGGCTGCTTGTACTGGAGGTCCTCGCAGAGAAAGGCCTGTGACGCTGCGGGGCCTCACAGCTGCAGCTCTGTCCAATGACCCCCCCCCCCCCCCCCAGTGAGGAGGAGGGAGGTGAGCAACCCCAGAGACACAAAAGAGGAAAGAGAATGCCTCTCATCTTACGTAATAACCTTCTACCATACACATCCTCTCTCTTTACCCCTGAAATGCACTTCACCTCCTTCCAGGATGTGGCTCTATAATAAAAAGGACATAACTACAGAGGCTGCGTCGCTCCTTGTTTAATGTGCTGAGGAATGCATGCTGGATCCAAAAGACCACTGTAGGATGTAATGTGAGACGAGGAGTGCTGCGCAGAACATAGCAAGCTGTCATGCAGGGGCTTTTAAAAAACTATCTTCTACTTCCTGCCTCCACTCTCTCAGCACACGCTGTCAAATGCTCGCATGTCATTAGTCAGGTTTATAGCCTTGTCTGTCCTCCCTGCAGGGAAATAACTTGTGTTTGCTCGTAAAACTCATTTCCAAAAGAAAAACAGACTAGTATTTGGCTTTTGGCTTAAGTCAATTTCCAGGTGGTTCAACAGCTTTTCACATCTTCTTCTATCCCACACACACGTTATTTAAATTCTCAACATTTGGAGTTTACTATATGCTTGTACCCGTATGTGAAACACAATAAAACCAAATGTTCCACATAAAAGCGTCAACTTCTCCGTCATATCATGAAATGAATAATAACCGCTCTATAAACTTCCCGCAACACGACTGTTATAATTATAAAAACATCCCTTGTGCATGATCAACAGTGGTGTAGCCTATAGTAACTATGTTGATTTACTCAAGCACTGTAATCAAGTACACTTTTGAGATACTAGTACTTTACTTTGAGTATTTCAATGTTGTGCAACAATAGTCCTACCCCCACCTCTGTGCATTATCTCGCTAAACTCCATGAGTCTTCACCTCTTTCAGCTCCTTCTCTATCTGCACCGCGCGCTGCACGATGGCTCCTCGCACCGCGTACTCCACCTTCCTCACGTTGGGGTTCATGTTCTCCAGGGTTAGCACCTTGCCCCCCGAACCCGTCACCTGATGTGACATGTTGCTTCTGTCTGGGTATCTGGAACAGAGAGAGTTTTAGATACTGTACACCGGCAGTTAAAGGGCGTCAGTCAGTTACCCTCAGAGCTGGAAGAAGTATTCATATTCTCCTTTTGTAAAAGTACAATCAGGTAAATGTACTTAAAGTATCACAGTAAAAGTACTCATTGTGCAGAAACATTGTGTGTATAATTTATTATGTGACATTTCTAGATAACATTGTTGCATTAAGTCGCATTTGACTGTTACAAACAAAGCTCTGATGACTTTTAGTAGGCTACATTATTCAAATAGTTTGTCTCTTTTGTGATTTAAAGAGTCCACTAGTTTTTTTAGAGATGCATTTCGTTAAAAGTAGCTGTTTAAGAAATATAAGTATATTTACACTATTTCCCTTTTGGAGTAGAAGTAGCATGACATGGTAATACTTTTAAAAAAAAGATCTCACAATTGTACTTAAGTGCAGTACTTGAGCAAAATAACTCACCAGCTCTGCCAGTTCTTCCGCGAGGAGCTCTGAGTGCTCGCCTCGTGTTGTTTACCTCCACACGCACTCCTCGAGCTCCGAATAACAGTTGAGCCTCTCGTGTTCATATTCCCACCCGCGAGACACGCCTTCGCTCGTGGTTGGCTGGTTCCTTCTCCAACTTCCCCTCACAATTCAGCGTGCCATGAGGAGGCATTTACGTGCCGGAGGAAATATATAACATCCAGGGGCCCTTTACATACAGCAATGTAGATATCCCACTTCTTCAAAACCCTGTTCTCTTAAAGGCAGAGGTGGAAGAAGTACTCAGTACCAGAGAGTAGGAATACTCTGGTGCAAGTAAAAGTACTATCATCAAAATAAACTTAAAGTAGGCTACCAAAAGTAGTCATTTGAGAATTATATTTATAATGATATGTTTTGATTATAATTATTGAATTTACTCCAGGTGTAACTAAAGTCTGATTTGTGAAATTATAGTAAAAGTATACATTAAAATGATAGATATGGATAGTCATTTGGACAATTAATGATTGGGTCACTCATGAATTGTAATTTAAGAGTCTATCATCCTGTACCAAAGGGACAATATAAAAGCAGTGCTGAGTTGGAAACCTAAACAAGTTGTTTGTCTCTTTAAGGCAGACAAACCACATTATGGTAATGAGGTAAAACGAGAGTTTGAGGAAATTAAATTGGGTGTATTTTACATACAGTAAATGCTTGGGTGTGTTGCAAGGAATTAAGTTTTTCTCAGGGATCCTTTAATCCATCATGTGCTCTGCATTAGGAACAAGGAGTTTTGAGAAAGGCTCTTACAATGCAAAGGTTATTTTCTGCAAGTTGCAACATTGTTAATAAGTGGACAAAAGCAGAATTTCCAGTAGCTCACACCCAAACATACTTTTGAAATGAGACTTGAGGACATGTGTTGGACGAATGTCTTGGAATTTGGTCAACAACAAAAGGGAGTAAGAGTTAGGAATGCAGGCAAGGCAAGGATTTCAAAGCAGATAGAAGCTGTTGTGCCAAAAAAAACCTTTGTTAGTGCAACAGAAAGAGAGGCACAGAATAAGCTGTGAGTGCGAGACAGAGAACCCCCCGAGATGTCCTGGAAAGGTCTTGGAAAGACATTTGATATCCCAACATGTGATGTCCCTGCAGTCTTCCCGAGCCATGCAGTGCGTATTTTGGCAGCATCACGTGACACTCTTCCATTTCAAATCACACCTTAATTTGAAGGACGCATCGACATTGTATAATAAATAAAACGTTCAAACAACTATCTGTTAGTCGCTCACAGCCCTCAAAGTTAAAACATCTCTGAATATAAGCAGGGGGGCATATTGACTTCATGCACAGCTGTTACCAAGGCCACATACAACATGTGCTGCACAGTGTGTGTGTGTGTGTGTGTGTGTGTGTGTGTGTGTGTGTGTGTGTGTGTGAGACCAATGTGATATCTGGGGCCCATAATCCCTGGCGGCGCCCCTGTGTACATGTGATACTTTTAAGTGTAGGGAAGGGTTTATTACGTACATCATGTGCTTCCCTTCGCAGGTGGATCAGGACGGAGCGCGACATTCGAGATGAGCTGAAAGTGAGTGACCACATGACTAAGAGGAAGAGGAAAAGTCTTTGTGCATAACACTTACATTTTCACCACGAGAGGGAGACATCGCTCACTTCATGTCAACAAGACAGTCAGTTCCCTCAACACACGTGTGTCAAACTCAAGGCCCGGGGGCCAAATCAGGCCCGTGGTGGATTTAATTTCGGCCCGCAGGATAATTTCTAATTCCTATTAGATCTGGCCCGCCGGTATATTGCACCTTCACTCCATCCTGAGGGTCTCCTCCGCTCAGAGCCTGAGCCCAAACATTGATGACCTTGCACCCAAGATGAGATGCCAAGTATCTGAACTAGCATCATAGAGCAGCACACTGAGTTCAAAGGATGCTTCCTTCTGCACTTGTTCTCTCACGACAGCAGGGCAGGTTTGGTTTGTTCTTTGAGGGGAATAGTTTTGTTGAAGCTGTTGTTGGCCTGTGGGAAAATGTAATCATAAGAAATGACTCTAGAAAAGCTGCAGATAGAGCCATAAGAAATTAATGCAACTCATTATTTAATGTTTAACATTGTTTTTATAGGCAATTGAAGCTTTGTTAGTTCCAGGTTTAATATGTGCAATAAGTTCATTTCAATAAGTTCTGCAATAAACATTGAACCAGTCCGGCCCTCCACTAGTACCTATTTTTAAATGTTGGCCCACTGTGTGTTTGAGTTTGACACCAAGTTAAATTAAGCGTAATGTGCACTGTTAAAAAAAAGTACAGGGGATTTTACAGTAAATTACTGGCAGCAAAGTTGCCAACAAGTTACTGTATTTTTACTTTACAGTAGCGATCCTGTATTTAGTTTACAGTAATAAAATCAGTGCTGTATTTTTATTTCACTGTATATTACTGTAATTTTGTAGGTTGCTGTAATCTCAAAAACAATATTTTACTGTGATTATACAATACTTGTATTGTGAAAAAAAATACATTACTGTAGTTTATACAGTATAACTTTACAGTATGCATTAAAACAGTATCTTACTGCAGTTTTATCTTTACCCACTTTTACATTACATTAAGCTGACGTTTTTATCCAAAGCGAGTTACAATAAGTGCATTCGACCAAGAAGATACAAACTTCAACACTTTTAGATCCTTGTCTCGTGCTACTGTACCTGAAACGATAAACAAAAACCGGGATACAATTTAAATAAAATATGTTTATTGATTTGATTTTAATGTTACATTCAATATAAAAAAACAGATTACAATTACACATTTTGAAAGGTTATTAGGTGTGTGTGTGTGTGTGTGAGTGTGTGTGTGTGAGTGAATATATTGTGATCAAGTGTTTAGTCAGTAACAGGGGTCTCCCCTTCCCTACAGCTCTTTGGGAAACAGAAAAGGCATTTTCAGTATCCTCTCAGGAGAGAGAACTCATACAGATTCATTGAATACACAGGAGCACAATGGAAACAAGCCCTCAGGGCTTTTTGTTATCCTTGGCTTTTAGCATTATTGTATAACTGTGCCCCTGTACTTTTTTAAAACTGTTGATAAAGTATTCAATCAAAGAGTGCAGATGAACAAAGTAGAGAGCAATGATCATCATCAGAATATAGAGATTTAACCTTTTCACACACACACACACACACACACACACACACACACACACACACACACACACACACACACAAAAAAAACACGACTAGTGGGATTTGATTTGTCTACAAAGATATTACTTTACATTTTAGTAGTAAATTGGGTTCCTTAGTGAGGAATACAATGGCATACCATTTTGTGCACGTTGTGGGGGTCCAAGGGGGGTGTACTGCACCAAGCCGTATCCCATTCCCGATATCCCTGTAGAAACAAAATCATTAGTTATATTTCACTATACTTTGGGAGTAGCAACATAACCTGATGTTCCAGCATATTGTTGTCAACTACCACAGGATGTCTGAACACAACATCTGAATTGTAAGTCATACATATGTCAAATAGTATTCATTGAGTTCTGTGTCCCCGTCTCTCAAAACGTTAGTGTAGTGAAAGAGTAGGGCATCATACCAGTACTTGTACTTGCTCGCTGTGGGGCCTGGAGCTGGTGGTAATGGGCAGCACCAAATCCTGACATCCCAGCTGAAACACACAGTAGGAAATAAAGTTATTAGCATATGACACTATTGTAACCTCCCATGTAAGGAAATGTGTCTATGTGTGTGTGTGTGTGTAAGTTTGTGTATGTGTGTCAGAGTCCTGCACGGGTCTGATTTTCAAGACCCGCTCCCGCCCCGCACCCGCGACGTGCAATACCGAACCCGCCCCCCGCAGATATTGCCAATTAGTTCCGCAACCCGACTCGACCTGTCGGCACAAGATCCGCAACCCGACCCGAACTCGCATATATATATATATGAGCAGTGAAAACGTGCAATTATTAACACACGCAGCTGCATATTTGTCTCAAAAAGCGTGGGATGTTGGTTATTTCCTCCATCTAGGATGACACCAAAAGCCTCCCAGACGTTGGGTTTCGCTCTTGAGGAAGTGTTATTGAAAATGCTGTATTCTCCGTAGAGAGCTTCACCTCAGCCATTTCGAATGTGGCGCGCTCAGCAGCAGATTGATGCGCTGCAGAGGTTATGATTATGCGCGGTCCCGCGGGGGAGAGGAGAGGTCTGAGGATTTAAACATTAAACTAAATTATTATTATTATTTTAATATATTTATTATGCAACACCCGCGACCCGACCCGCATCATCTTTGTTTTACCCAGAACCGAACCCGGAAAAAAGCGTTTGAAAAAACACCACCCGCGAATCACCTTTTTTGCGGGTCACCCGTCGGGTACCCGCGGGTACCCAACCCGATGCAAGACTCTGATGTGTGTGCCTGTATGTGTGTGTATCTGTGTATGTATGTGCCTGTGTGTATGTATATGTGTATCTATGTGTGTGCATGTGTGTGTCTGTCTATGTGTCTGTTTGTATGTGTGTCTGTTCATGTGTGTGTCTGTGTGTGTGTATGTGTGTGTCTGTGTATTTATAAGATCAACTATATTTTTTGATGATCTGTCACATACATTGAAAACAGTTATTATGCTGACTTACATGCCACAGCCTCAGAAACCTGGAGTCATCCTCATGCAGAAATCCAGGCAGGGAGGAGAGCAGCACGTCGGCTATGGACGTCACCTTGATCCTTGAGTGCGAAAACATATCTTTATTTTACTTTGGATGCTAAACAGCATAGCCACACAACAATTTATATCACAAGGGCTCTTCCATGACTGAAGAGATTACCAATTTGAAGCAATTGAGGCGTCTGCGATCCCACCTGTATCTCATTAGCACAACAACAAGGTGCAATAACATTAACGCTGCTGTTCCCTCCCCAAAATTACTGTGGGTAATACAGTAATTTACAGATTTTTTTTACAGTGTGAAGGTCCCCAAAACGTAGGTTGCAACGTCATGTTTCTTCACAAACGTGTATATCTAAACCAGACAGACACATAAACCAAGATGTATTAAAATGACCTCTTGCAGAAAAGACAAAAACATTAATGAAAACTTTTTTTTAATGTAGTTTTTTTTCTTAACAGGACTCAGTAAAAATCACTAGCAAAACTGAATTGCAACACAGAAATGAGAGTGCATTGACCGCACGTCACGTAGGAGTTCATATCGGACAGATCTGATCCCACTGCTCAACTCTATGTGGGACTTTGTGCAAGCATTGCAAACCTAAGTCAAATCTGCAACCTAAGGAAGGCACCGACCTGTGAAATAAATGACAAGTTCACTTGGTTTGACAACTTAAATTATATATAATTTCTCTGATAAATATCTTGCTTTCAAACTTTTATCTTTAAAAAAAAAAAGAATGGAACTGTACACCGTCAGCCATATTCAGTATTAGATAATAAATAATGTGATTCCATTCAGAGGGTAGAAAAATAGAAATACTGACAGAAAAATAGAAGTGATTATGATGGATCCACTGATTTCAATATAAGCATTTATGATCGCTAATTATTTTAAATAAAAACATTTCAATTACGAATCGCACCGTTACACATGTAGGCTTTTCTGTGCACTGGAAAAGTAACAAAAAAAAACAATCAAGGAAATGTCTTCATCTTTCTGTAAATGAACATTTAGAGGAGCTAGACTGAAACTATCATGACCAAGCAGTCTCTCATGCACAAAGCCATCTCTGGCTCGTAATGGAAATGCATGCAAATGTGGATCACCCATCGTAGGACTCAAAAGAAAACATCTTAATTTGAAACAAATAATCTTGAACTGAATTTCATTCATCTGAAATGTTAATCGACAGTAATTGTGTTGTGTAGTAAACGATAAATAAAGTAATAAACAAAAGGCAGAATAAAGCAATTATTAAGTTGTGATTGAAAAACTGTGATCCGTCGTTTTTCTTTTAGTGTCTCACGTACACCTGACGTCCGGAGGGAGCCACAGGGAATGTTAGGACCTTTAGTGGAGGGTGTGTATCGTGTTAAAAAACGATAAGCAAATGGGAAATAAGCACAAGGATTGCCCCTCAGTCACTGAAATGCTGCGTAGATCAAACCCTCATTGGCATGTGGCCTTAACTCACAGTCTTTAAGGATTTTTTGTCTGTTCTGAAAGCTTTTTTGCCACTTTGGAGTGTATAACGCCGGCTTATTTACTCTGCAGGTAGTGTGTGTGTGTGTGTGTGTGTGTGTGTGTGTGTGTGTGTGTGTGTGTGTGTGTGTGTCTACATGAGTCCACAGCAGGGCTCCTTATTGTTAGACTGCTCCTCCTCAGGGGCTCTGAGTTTCAGAAGGGGAGGGTCTCCGCTGGCGGGGGTGAAGTACACCTGGCTGGGGGAGGCGAGCTCCTCTGCAGGGGGGGGGGGCGGTCTGGACCTCATGCTGTGCCTGAGGGGGGGTCAGCTCCGTGGCAGGCTCCTCCTCCAGGGCAGGGGGCAGCGGGGGTTGAGGGGCTGGGTACTTGTTGAGCTTGGCTGCGGCTCGCTGGCGCTTCAGGTCGGCCAGCGTTTGGTGAGATTTCTCCCGAGTCATACTGTCTGCCCCCTCCCCCTCCGAGGGGCTGAGCTGGTAGGAGGCGCTGCGGTCCATAAGACCTCCTCCACTCCACACCTCTCCGGGGATAGAGGACGCCGGAGACAAAGACGTCCCTCCGTTACTCAGGCTGGACACAACGCTCCTGTCTGCAGACTCCAGCTCCTCTAGGCGGGACGTGGCTCCGACGCCAGCGACCTGGAGCAGCAGAGAGAACATTGAAGACAATCAGCTTCAACTAGTTGTGCAAAAGTGAGACAGCAACCATGAGACAAACGAACACAGACCCATGTCGCCCAAATTGTCAGCATTGTGAACACTGGTCCTCTTTATTTGTTTAGTTTAATACTTTATCTACCTTAGTGTCCTTAAGTGAAGAAAACAAGAACACTTTCACCCCGTTTTCTTTTCCACCCCTGAACCGGAGTTTGATAGTAGCCATACCCCCATGCTAGAACTCTTTGAAAATGTAAGAATAAACAGTAAGAACTAGACAAGACATTATTGATTGACTAAATTGTCGTGTTTTTTTGGACTCGTGTTGTTTTAGTTTTGTGTACTTTGTACGGCGACCTTGAGAGCCGCCTTTATAAATAAAATGTATTATGTTTCTTTTTCCTAACAGTTACAACCAGCTGGTTAAGAAGTTTAATCGGCTTCATCTAGCGATGTACAAGTTAGACTGAAACCACGACACAGGCCTCCTCAGCGTCATGCCAGCCTGTCTCCTGCCTCTCTCTCACCATGGCGGCGTGCCGGTGCAGCTCGTTGTCCGTCTGTCTGTCCTCGTCCTCGTCCTGAGACTCCGGCTGTCGGCCGCGCTCCTGCCACACCATGGCCTCTTTGTGGTGCTCCCGCCGGTACAGACTGGAGCGCTCGTTCACACTGACGCGACGTACCACCTTGCTGTACAGACAAACGAGAGAGAGGGGGACATGTAGGTTTAACTGCTCCAACTTCATGTGTACTTTCTTCCCCCTCTGGTCTGTAATGCTCCCTCTCACCCTCTGCTGCCGGTGCTCGAGGCTCGTCTCTGCAGCGTTCCTTTCTGACGGTCCTGGCTCTTCATGATGGCTTCATGTTTGTGTTTCAGGTCCATCAGTTTGGCTCTGACCTCTTCATCCATACACACATCTGAAACGCCAGTAGAAGCAAAGGTTAGACACATGGAAGGAAAGATGCTAACATAACTGCATAGCCTGGGTGCCACTGGAATTACAATCAGATGAAAGCTATTATGGCTTTTTTGCCCAATTATTATTTTGCTATGAAGCAATACAGAACCATAAATGTTCTTACCCAGAGGCGTCTCGTCCAGCACAGACTTTGTATTTAAACTGGCTCCATGTGCCACCAACAGTTCCACCATCTGGATCTATGGATCACATAGAAACATAGAAATGGTTCATTTAAGAAAAGTGGAAGGGTTTAATCCTCAGACGTGTGTTGCAGCACTCACTTGTCCCCAGCAGGAGGCGGCGTGCAGCGGCGTCCAGCCGTCAGAGTCCCTCGCCTCCATCTGAGCTCTGTGCTCCACCAGCAGCTCCGCCACGGACACGTAGCCGTTAGCCGACGCTATGTGGAGCTGGAAGAGAAGTCAGTTTAACATAGGGAGAAGCACTTACAGTCTAGATTTCTATGGCCGAAAAAAAACCTGATGTAAAATAAAACGTCCAAATGCATTCAGAAAAAGCTACAAAACACATTTCCTTTGTTCTGCTGATTTAGAACTTCTCTGTTCTCTGTTCACACATCCGTAACTAATAATAGGAACCTGTTTCGATATTGAATTGTAACCTTGAGAGGGAGCACTTCAGACTTCTGAGAAACTAAAAGCACAGCCTAGATCAGGGATGGGCAACTTGGATGGTGGTGGGGGCCACATCATTGATGTACTGGCCATCAGGGGGCCGCGGATTCACTTGGAACACACACACACACACACACACACACACACACACAAATTCCATGTGTTGTATGTAATTATTAACAAATGAAGTCTGACATCTTCATTGACATTTTACAATCTCTCAGGGGACATCCTCTAATAAGCTCACTAAGCAAATATCAGTTCACAGAAATGTTATTTAATGTTTACAAGTGGCATGTTTCTATTGAACAGGTTATTAAACAGTGGAACTAACTATTTTAAACTGTTGGAAAGCACGGAAAATGTGTGTGCATTGAGATGAACCATTAGATGACATACACATTAAGTCATGAACACTAACCCAGACATTAGTTGTCTAACTTGAACCTAAGACACTTGTAGCCTCTGCTGACTCACAATAAGGGGAGTGTCAACACAGACACCTGTCAGCCCGCGCTCTGCTGTTCCTCAGCGCCCCCCCCCCTAATATTTTATTTTTCTCTCTCTCTCTCTCTCTGACTCTCTCTCTGACTCTCTCTCTCTCTCTGTGTCTCTCTCTCTCTCTGTCTCACCCTCTCACTCACTCTCTATCTATCTCACTCTCTCACTCTGGCTGTGAGCTGCAGGCGCCTGATAAGCCAACACCCCCCACTTTGAAAAGGGTGTTACATTTACTTAATTAAAACACTGAAGCGGTAACTTAAGGTCCCAGCAGGCATAACAACAGCCGGTGTTTCTTGTGAGGGTTTCCCCGGGAAACAAACCATACACACAAACGCTTCACAGATTATTTTGCGGTATTTGGCTGCCGAACGAAATCATGTACGCAGCTCGCGACGTAACTAGGAGTCCGGGCCGCCATTTAAAATGGCACAGCCCTATACAAATATTTTCTAATGTCCCTCTGACTCACCAGTGTTGTTCCGTTAGCATCCTGTGCGTTTAAGTCCGCTCCGTTCTGAACCAGAGCCTGAATGTCAGCCAGCATGGCTTTCTCTTTAGCCCCCCGGCATTCATCTATGCGGTCCTGAGTTATCCCTACACACACACACACAACACACACACACACACACACACACACACACACACACACACACACACACACACACACACACACACACACACACACACACACACACACACACACACACACACACACACACACACACACACACACACACACACACACACACACACACACACACACACACACACACACGAAAAAAACAATTCATGTTAGCATACACACATTAACAGCCTGTTTATTATAGAGCGCCAACTGGTTTCCAATGGGAGTAACAAATAAGGAAGATGTGTTATCTTGTTAGAAACATTTTTTTAAGAGACAGAATCCATTATGTTTTTTAGAAATGTCATTGCAAACAGCACCAATGCGTGAGAGTGCAAAAACAGATTTATTTGACTGACCCTGTTCAGCCATGACAATCTCCAGCAGCTCGAGCGTGGCCTCATCCTCACAGAGGTCATAGGGCATGTTGCCATCTGCATTGACAGCCAGCAGGTCAGCCCCACTACACACACACACACACACACACACACACACCACACACACACACACACACACACACACACACACACACACACACACACACACACACACACACACACACACACACACAGCACACACACACACACCACACACACACACACACACACACAACACCACACACACACACACACACACACACACACACACACACACACACACCACTACACACACACACACACACACACACACACACACACACACACACAGCACACACACACACACACACACACACACACACACACACACACACACACACACACACACACACACACACACACACACACAACACACACACACACACACACACACACACACACACACACACACACACACACACACACACACACACACACACACACACACACACACACACACACACACACACACACACACACACACACACAAGATTAGTGCCACACCCAGATGTACTCACGAACATTCCTACACATGCAAAGTGTGTTGAAAGTCAAAGTGCAGCCATGTTTGCATCGTTTATGTAGATCAGTCCCTCGCAAAGAAGTCTGTTTATATTCTGGACTAGAAATTGTATAATTAAAGCAGAATTTATGCTAATATAGTTGTTGGAAAACTCAATAATATATCAGTTTGGGGACATTATGTTATGAAAACCTTCCGTTTAAATATGCAAATGAGGCATTTCCCTTTTAAATGTGTGCTTATTTGCTTCGATATTTGTTCACTGCGCTGACAGCAGGACAGTCGTTTTGAATGGTATAAAAGAAGCTGAAATATGGGGTTGATATTGATGGGGGAACTCACGCCTGGATGAGCAGCTGCACCAGGCCGGTGTGTCCACAGGTGGCAGCAGCGTGCAGCGGTGTCCACAGCTCACTGTCACACGCATTCACACAGCCACCAGCGTCCAGCAGGCACTGCACGATCTCCACAAAGTCATCTATGCAGCACTGAGGGGAAATACATCCGAATACACAGACAGCAAAGTGTTAGAGAAAGGGATATCTATGCATTATTATTTATGGAACTAATACACTTGCTTGAGTCGAATGTGCATGCGTGGCCCAGCCCTCTGCTCTGTAAACACTGACAGCAGAGGCTTTTATAAAGAGTTCTCTGTGCGCACAAATACCACCCTTGTGAATTTATGGCAGAATGTGTTTAGAGCAAAACAAGAAGGGAGAGAAGGTTTCTTAGAGATTTTAAAGTATGTGTTTCAAGGTCCTGACAAACTAAACACAGGACGCTAATGATGGTTACTTCTCAATCTGACTGCTATGTTCAGGAACGGAATGTAAGCCTCAAAAACAGATGATTACACTAAAATGGAAATGAATAAGAGTGTGTTTTTGTAAACTGACTGAGGATAGGTTATGGTTCAGACAAAAGGCAAACTCAGATCAGAGCTGTGACTGCATGAGACGTGAACACACACACACACACACACACCTCAACAATGTGACCTAAGGGAAGTCATAAGGTGTAAAAGTAGGTAACATCATCGAGAACAATTCATCGCTAATTTGAGCTCCACAGGTTTTAATGTACCAGTGTAAAGAATCTCCTCCTAACATCTGCTTAAAAGTATCACTATAACACAACGGATAGCAATTACCCAACTGAAGACCATAAAACAATCCTAAAAAAGGGTAAAAATCAAGAATAATATGCAAGATAGTCTATGGAGTTTGTGCTAGTTTAAGCACCTTGGTGATAGATGGCTGATGCTACGCTATGACAGAGCAGTCTGTGTTTGAGGGGCGGGACAATGGTGGACTTGGTAATGTTTGCAGGCGGGAGGCCAGTGAGGGATCATGTCCTTCTCCCTGCACAGGTGACACAACTAGGTGTAAACACGTGTGTGTGTGTGTGTGTGTGTGTGTGTGTGTGTGTGTGTGTGTGTGTGTGTGTATACCTGATGTAGGGCTGTCAGTCCATCCTCGTTGACCAGATCTGGGCTGACGCCGTTGTTTAGCAGTTCCCTCACTAAAAGAAAGAAAGACACACACACACACCTGAGCCCCCGGGCAGAGTCCTTTTCACATTATAACCCTTGGCACCTATCTGTCTGCACTAAATTAATCTAAAGAGCAGCTACAATGTGCGTGTCTGTGTGTTAATAATGAACTCACAAGGTTTATAATTAGCCCTGGGACTGACTATCCTATTGATAACGACCGTGCCGTATATAGGGTATAAATTATGCATAAATAACTTCCTTTGAGTCCCTTTTTATAGATCATCATGCCACCTTCTGATAATTGCTTTATGTCTCAGAAAAGGAGTTCATAGTTCCAAAGACTTTTAGCTTTCAAGGGTCATAGGACATGTATTGGCATCTTCCGAGTGTTCTTGACTTTCCTCACATATTCAAGCTTTACTGATTTACTAGCATGCTATTTCTCTCCGAGTGTGTGTTGGTACCGACCCTCCTCCACGTCGTTGCGTGCAGCAGCATCCAGCAGCGTGATGGACTGGGGGAACGTGACTTTTATCGTGCGCGCCTTCTTCTTATCCGCTTTGGCTCTCGACCCTCGTGTTGAGTCCTTCTCCATCTGCGCCCATCCCTTCAGCTGCTGAACGCGACGCTTCTGGGCGTGTTTCAGGCGCTCAGTGGCTCCCAGACGCCCGACTGTGGCCATCTCACTCAGCAGCTCCCCGTGCTCTGCTGCCATGCCACACCACCACAAACTGTCCCGGTGTCTTCCCCTCTTAGGCCCTCTTAGTCCAAAAGGATGTCAAACATAAACGTTTCTTAAATGTCTTCTTTACCTACGTCTTGCCCCTTAAGGAGGCCCTTCTGTAAGGCCAACCAGGCCTACGTTAGGGCCAGTGGGAGACAGAAACCGCAGCTTATCTGTGAAAAATAAGGAGCAAATTTCACAAATATCCAGAGTGTGATGAAACGACTTGTGTTGTGCAATCAGGTGGAAGATGTCTCCCTGATTTCAGAAGGAAGCAACATGTTGTGGTAATGTCTCTTCCTCATCTTTCACATAACTCTTATCGTGCCTTGGAAAATCAAAGAGAGAAACATCCAGGATTTGGGCTGTAAGCAACCGTCAGTCCTCCCGTCCATAGCAACTGTGGGGAACTTGGCCACTGAAGGGAAGAGATAGAGAGATGTTGCTAGAAAGGAATAGATGCCTTATTTGAGCTTTAATCCAAAGTGAGGGTGACTGTGTCCAAGATATGGATCCAAGTGTTTGAGAATATGACGAACAAAACCGGAAGAACTGAGGAGCTTAAGCTATGATTTAACTTTAGCTAATGCTGTGGCAGTATCCCGTGTGCGTGAGTGGAGACTTTTCCAACGTGTTGTTGTGTACGTTTTCTCTTCAGGGATTCAGGAGAGGTTTCAATGATTCGTCCCTCAACGTCATTGTCTGCCTGTAGAGCGGGAGAGAGGAGACAAATAAATTGTGAGTGCTGCGTTACAATGTTTGCACACTGCTCTCCTCATCCTGTTATCTTTAACCCCTGAGCTCCTTCCAGCGACTCTCTCCTCTCCCGGAGGAAACCTGAGACGGTGGGACGCTTTTCATTAATGATTGACACACCCTGCAGCCCGATACACACGACGCCGCCATTAGCATAAACGTGGAGTAAAAACCGAGAGAGGAACGTGGTCGAGAAGCAGGTAAAAAGATCAGATGTGAGCGTGGAGTTATAACTCAGGTGACCGCACTCATTACTTTTCTTTAACTTCCCAGATGAGTTACGTGGCTCACACACACTCACACACACACATTAATGCTCTTTCCAGGCTATTCATTTATAATTTAGGCCTGGCCTGTGAGCGCTGAGAGGAAGGTCAACTAGACGCACTCAGCGAGATAGAGAGCGACTGACAAGACACCAGTCCTGGGCCACGGAGACACGCCAACACGCAGCCACAGGAAACACACCAAGAGGCATTTATAATAACCAGGTTAAAGTTAAACTAACTAGTTGATTTAATACTTTACATGTCACTTGTTAGACGCTTTTATCCAAAGCGACTAACATACTCAATACTGTGGACAATCCCCACAGGAGCAATTTGGGGTGAAGTGTCTCAGGGACACAACGACATGCTGACTGCAGTGGGGTTTGAACCTGTTCCCTGATACCAACACCTGCGGACAACCCACTGCGCCACACGCCTCCAATTGATATCCAAATGAGGTGAAAGAAGTGCTGTCAATTAGTATAAAAAAATGTATGTATAATTGTGTTGATTGCCATAACGCTATATTAGGGCTGCACGATTTTGGGAAAATATCTAATTGCGATTTTTCTGACAAATATTGCGATTCGATTTGCGATATTTGTTTTTAAGCGACCCAACGGACGTTTATTGTAAAATGCGGCCATATCTCCGGCTAGGAAGGTCGTATCAACGTGCTCCCGTCTCTAGCACCCCCGCAGCCCGAGCTACGAGTGAAAGAACTAAACTTACATGAAACTTCCGTTGGGTTGCTTTAAAGTCAAGCTTCAGTTTAAGATTCACCCTGTGATAGAAACATGTGATGGAGCATTACTAACCTGACCCAGAAACCATCCAAAGCTCCATTGGAGCCATTTGGAAAGGGCAGGCACTTTCAAAAATACTTGGCAGGTGATTGGATCAATCTGTCTATCACCTGCTATCAGGGGCCACTTCTGATTGATTAACAATGGCTGGTACATGTGAAGCACAGCACTTCTGATTGGTGTGGATGACTGACACACAAGAATCCATCCGAGGGGAAACACTGTACGCTATATATAAATAATTGTATTTTGGGTGGAAAAAATACATTTGGTGTTTTAATAAAGAAATGCATGACAAACTGGTAAGAGACATTTAGAGGGTTTTAAGTTGAATTATAAAAAAGATTTCTGAATTAATGGCATGAATTCTGACAACGAGCTAAAGCATCATAAGGAAATACGTAAGATAACTCAAGTGTACTGCTCAGAAAATAAACACCAGGTCACAGTCATTCTCACAACCTAGAAAGAAACTGGATTATAATTGATATACAACGCAATTATTAAAAAGCAGTACTATAATATATGACTATACTATTAGGGAAGGACAAACATGTAGTACCTGCAGCATCACTAGCATACTGTGTACAAAGTCTGAATTATAGAGGGTTGAATCTGGACATATATAAGGTGTTTATATATATATTTAGAGAGAGACCTACCAGTCACTGTTTCCGTTAAAACAACTTCCTAGACACTCAAATAGTTCCTGTTTAAAGGCGGACAGACGTTTGTCATTTGTTCCTTTGCTCTGCCGTTCTTCTATTCTTAGGACATCTCACCTCTCACCCTTTGTCACAAGATACAATACAAGGATTTCCTTAGATTGAGGTAATAAGCTCAACTCTCCCCAAAGACTGCTGAACACTGCACGCATAATTCATTCAGACAATACACACGAACACAGACTTGTTACGCACGGGATCAAACATCATGAATTATGAATGTTAGGCTTGTTTATAATGCCAATTATCCACTTCTTTCTTTCTTTAACCCGTCCTCCTCCTAAAGGGAAAAGTCCATGTTGTGTTAAAAGGTCAACAGGAAACTAACAAACCCTTAAGGAAAGGCTACGTGTAGTTAGCAGCAGCAGAGCTTATTTTGGGTCATTGTTCTTAATCAGAGCTAACAAACGGAAAAAGGGACGTTTATAGCATTTTTCGAGCTTTAAGAGTGTGACGAAGGTAACTTCACGTCACTATGGACTGACGGCTTCGGGCCGGGTAATATTGCACTTTATTAGCGTGATTGCACAGTACAGTTGACATTACATATTTGCACATCATTTATCCTAATTATTGAGGTAGTATTTTTTTTACTGATTAAACCGTATTTATTGGAATGTCGTCTGGCAGGTGCTGGTCGGGTCCTCGGCTCCGCCTGAAGAGATAGGGGAGTTTGCGAGAGCGCCGAGAGTATGCTGGTGAAAGGATGACAGCGGTTGAGAGTAATCGGGGTGCAAATAATATGTTGATGTCTGTGGCTGATGAGTGTGTGCACCTGGTGTCCTGTGTTGTCTCCTCCCCCCTCACCTGTGTCTTGTTAGTATGTGTGTATTTAGGTGCTGTTTCCTTGTAACTGGGTGTGTGTGAGATCCTTGTGGCTGCAGGATGTGTGCAAGGGGAACAGCAGGATTGAGGCCGTGAACTTTGTGCACATGATTTTAATAAATGCCCACGTCGGGTTATATTTTTGGACGTTCTGCCTCTGCCTCCTTGCTTGGTCGGGCCGCTCAACGGTCATTCTCACAAAGAGGAGAAAGGATTAGAGGAATAAGGAAAATCTCTGCAGGATTGTAACTGCTGTGTTAGCGGGATAATACCATACACCAGTGACCATCAACAGGCGGCCCGCGGCGGCGTGCGTTGAAGCTTGCCGGTGAGCTTGTCTGAAACTCGACCAACAACCAATCTCATGAATCTCCCGCCCGGACACACAAGCATGCGTTTTTTTTGGCTAGAGCTGGTACTGGCATATGATTTCTCATCCAGAATGCAGCGGCTCGTCTGGTCTTCAACCTTCCAAAATTTTCCCACACCACTCCGCTCCTCCGCTCCCTTCACTGGCTCCCGGTAACTGCTAGAATCCACTTCAAGACACTAGTACTTACATACCATGCTGCGAATGGATCTGGCCCTTCCTACATCCAGGACATGGTTAAACTGTACACCCCAGCACGTGCACTCCGCTCTGCATCAGCCAAACGACTCGCTGCACTCTCGCTGCGAGGGGGACCCAAGTTCCCATCAGCAAAAACACGTGGGTTTGCTATCCTGGCTCCAAAATGGTCCCCATTGACATCAGGACAGCAGAAAGCCTGCACATCTTCCGGCGCAGACTGAGAACTCATCTCTTTCGACTCCACTTCGAGCGATAGAATTACTAACAAAGCACTTATATACTAACATAGGACTGGCTTATCTAAAGCCAGCTGAGTAGCACTTGAAATGTTTGCCTCTATGAAACCTGATGTACTTATATGATTCTGTTTTCTTTAGGGCTGTGTCTTCCTGGTCGTATGTACTTATTGTAAGTCGCTTTGGACAAAAGCGTCAGCTAAATGTAATGTAATGTAATGATTTGATTGGCTGACGCTTCCGCCGAAGCTTCAAAAGTTGAACATTGCTCAACTTTTGAAGCGAGCTACGCGAGCAAAGCAACGCTCCTACAATGCAGTACGGCAAAGCGTGACGTCCCCCCATTCAAAGTGAATGGGCAGAAGCATTGAAGCTTCAATGCACGCCGCCGTGTGGACGGGCCGTGCGTTTGCCCCCCACTCATTTTTTTTTTTTACAACGTCTCGTGAGTAATGTGCAGTACCGGAGTCCAACAGAGAGGCAGCAGCTGCGGGACAGTAGCCTGCGTACTGCGTACCCTTCCCTGCCCAGAAGAAGAAGAAGTGAAAGCGAAGTCCCTCCCTTTCCTCCATGGGACCTTATTTCGGAAAAGTTATGCATTGAAGTCAATGGAGAGAGAAAGATTATCTCTCATCCCGTTTGAATTGTGCCACGAATTACACACATGATGTTTGTCAAATAAAAGATCCTTTTACAAGTCAAAAAAATAAAAATGTGTCGTAAAACTGTGAAGTAACACTTTCTTTGGTGTGAAACGCTCAATGAACTACATCTCCCATCTCGCACCACACACCAAGACGGCCGTCACGTTGAAACATTTCACTTCTTTCTTTCAGAACGAGGCGGAAAGTATTTAAAGAGGTGAAAATCACTCCAAGTCTGGGCACGTTGAGAGCTGTACACACACAAGGGGAGTTAGTCGGTCCGTGAGAGCCAGCATGCGGGACCGGGACTCTGGGATTTGTAGTCTTTCTAGTTGCGTATTTTTCATAGTCTTATATTTCAACAGTTTTACGACAAACTTGGACTTTTTTTTGACATGGAAATTATTATTTAAGATTGACAAACATCATATGTGTAATTCGTGGCACAATTCAAACGGGATCGAATGATAGTCTTTCTCTCTCCATTGACTTCAATACATACTTTTTCCGAAATATGGTCCCATGGGTCCCACCGGAAGGGGAGGGACTTCGCCTCTCCATTAGCGTGAAGAGTCTGCTTTATGCGCTCCGCAGTAGCCCCCGCTGCGAGGCTCCGGCGACTTGACAGTACATGAGCGTGCTCCACTAGCACCCCCCCCCCACCCCGGTCAACAACTTCAAAATGCAGGGCTATATATAAAAATCGCTGGCCCCCGAAAGTGTCTCTAGGAATAATTTTGGCCCTTGGACAAATGTAGTGGGTGATCCCTGCCATACACAATCTAAAAGATCAGTGGAACATAGACCCCAATGTTGGTGTTGTGTGGCTCACAAAAGAAACTAAAGAATACATTCTCATACGGCAGGATTTGACTCATATTTCAGATGACTCGTGTAAAGGAGTGGTGAAAAGACGACACACACACACACACACTTAATTCACCTGTTGCTCGTGTTAAGCTTTTAGTTTGATGGCCTTACACTGACCTGCTTCGCCTGATTTGGATTTGTACTGTAAGAAGTGATGAAGGTTTGCTTTATTAATCCAAAATAATCTCACCGTGTTAAGTAGCTTTGAGATTACATTGTGAGTCCAATTGTCTCCATGTTGTATTAATGTAGTGCCAACCACGGTTCCTGTGACCATAACAATTAAACCGGTTTACAGTGCTTCCACCCTGACCCCGAGCACAGTGACTCACGTGACTCACGGCCACTTAGTGCTGCACAGACACACAGAAATACGCCATCTAACATCTGGGAAGGTTACTCACAATGCTACTACTTTGTGTAATGTCAGAACAGAGATATTTAAGTGTTCCTTCAAAATAGAGTCATAAACACAAGTTTAACCCTTAGAGTGAGAAGTTGTTTACATAAAACTTCCACATTTCTGGCCCATGTTGAAAGCATCAGGATATTCTAAAAAGACAGCAAAATCCCAAAAAAGGCATTTTCGATCCGTCATTCGACCTAGCTCTGCTCCAAATATAAATACACAATCTTAATCTAAATCTCACCCACACTCAAGCGTCTGCCTTTAATTGTGTCTTTCATTACAATAGACCTAGGCTTTGGGATATGTATTTTTTAAATCCTCTGGAGCAGAGTGAGGAGCCGTGGATTATTGTTATTGATTAATGCATCAGTGTTTCTCAGGGTCAAAAACACTAAACTCACAACTTAAAATGAAAGCGTTTAGTTTATTTCATAAAAGAGCACATGTTCAATGTGAACAGTGACAGTAGATATAGATTAGTTGCAATTTGGTGTAATATATATATATATATTAATTTTTTAGGGGGCGAGGGGCTCCGTTGGCGGGGCTCCGTTGGCGGGGCTCCGTTGGCGGGGCGCAGCGCCCCTCCCAGACAATGGTAGGGGAAACACTGGGCTGATAATCTGTCTTGGCAGAGCGAGCCAGACAACACAAATCTCGGCCAAAGCCAATCAGTGCAGGTATGGAGGGAATGAATCAGAGGCTCAGACAGTACGATGCGTGACTCTAAGAACACAGAAACAATCTGTCATGTCCATCATGAATATATCATATTGCTCCTTTACAAACCTGGAATAAGACACACTTTCTTTGCTTTCCACACAAGTTTGGACGTGACAAAAAGCTATGTTTTACACCAAGAGAGCAACAGTAGCTGCACAATCATTATTAACAACCTCACTGACCTCCCACATGTATGTATGTATGTAGAAATACATAATGAGAACAAATGGTTACTTCAAGTGCTGGAAAAATACATGATTATCCTGCCCAAAACAGCTCTCCAAAGTATCCCAAGAAATCATCCAATTATGCTTTAAATGGCATCATGTTGTTACTTTCCACTCTCACACTGATGTGGCATAAGAGCTCATTCTACACCAACAACACCTCCAACTTTATCATGAACAAACCAACTGACATAATACTACATGTACATGCCCATACTTAACTATAACACATGGTAACTGAGTGAAACTGATTAACTCAAGACCAAGAGGATAAATGCAGCCATTTCTTCTCAATATTTCTCTAATGTTGTGATCTTACCTCATCTCTCCGTGCACACTCCTAAAGGTCTGCACACTCACAGGTCGGCTGAGACACTGGATGCTAAGCTAGCATTTAACGAGCTTCAGTTGCTTTAGTCCCGTATAAAATAAGCCCCAGCTCAAATGCAGAATGAGGAATTTGTTGGTGGCTAAACTGTGTAAGAGCCTTGTGATCCTGAGTCAGGGCGAGGCCAGAGGGACGGGGAAAGACCAGGTGAGATCACTCGTAGTGTACAAAACTAAATATCCCTACATCAATATGACAGTTGTCGGTTTTTCCACCTAATGACCGAACAGGAAAGGCTGAGAGGAACATAACCTTCATTCAACAGCTGCAATGAATAGACCAGTATGAACACACACTTGCATACATTCATCAGGTGGGTGGTACCTCAGTGTAAAAGCTTGTGACTGAACTTAGTAGTACCGATACTGAGCTAAAACTCTGCTCAGAATCCAATCTGGATACAAAGGAATGACATTGCTCAGCTGTTGACTGAAACACACAAAGCTGAGTGGATGCAGCGCGATCATTCGGGAAGCGTCCCGCGAGCTCCACTCTGAACCAAGTCAACATGCCTGCGTCGTATTCAGAGGGCTTTTATCTGCTGCTGTGCAAATATCATCCTGGCCTAAATCATTCATGTTCCGATAATCATGAAATGATGCTTCAAACACTTCAAAGTAGCTGGAACCACTTGTCTAAATGTCTGCATCATAGATAGGACATCATAAAAAGGGGAACACAAGCTCTACAAAGTTAATCACAAGGTCCCCCTGCATAGTGTAAACTACCTGGTCATTCCTGTACTTTGCTACCACAATAGCAAGCTTGCAGCATTTCCAGAAAGAGTGTTTATAAAAGAATCCTTTATGGTCAAATAAACAGTCAGAATTGGGGATTTCAGCTCTGGAGATCATTTTAGCAAGATATGTGTCACTACGTTTTGTTTGTTTTAAGTGCATGAATTCGTAAATGCGATAGAACTATATGGATATTACACACAATCAAATGACAGTTGCCATAAAAGGGGAAACTACTCTACATTTTCCTATTCCCTCTGATGGGTCAAAGCATTTAAGGATCCACCTTGGACTATATTGAACATTTAACAACAGAAACCGTTAAACAATGTATTCAGAACAGAATGAATCTGCCCTTGACTTGCAGCCCTCGGGGAAAAGACTGCGGGTCAATGAGTGCCAAACTAAATGGGGAGGGGGTTGCACTTGAGGAGAAGTGTGCACACGTTAAGTCCTGTCATGTGCAATGGTATGCTCCATATAATCACTCAGAAATGCCACAGAGGAAGGAGAGAGTTTTATGGAGGTATAAAGGAGAAATGCAGACAAAGAGTTGCTGCTTTTTCTGGAGAACAGGATATAGAATGAGAGGGCCAAAGGATGTGGAGGAAATAATGTGAAGGAGATAGAGAAGGAGGAGGAAGGATGGGGAGGAGACGGAGAAACTCCTGGGACAACAGTCTGAGATGATGTATGTGCAGATTCAAACACACACACGTGGTGCTAAAGAATTGCCTCAGTACGAAAATGCTGAGAAAAATGAGAAGGAAATAAAGTATGAGAGAATAGAAATGCAACAGAGTTTGACCTTTAAATAACTGCAGGGGTCATTCAACTTGTCTTGAAGAAAACAACTATATTAGGACGAGAAAAACACTTCTAATGATTAACTAGTGACACACCGGGCGCTACAGTATCTTGTAAAGTGCTTTTTGAAGTTGAGATAACCTAGTGTTCCAGTACTGGAGGATGCACACTCTGTACTCAAGATCAAAGAGGTTAAAGTCCACTATAGGGAAAGTAAGAAATAATCTGTTCTACATCTGTGTGTGTGTGTGTGTGTGTGTGTGTGTGTGTGTGTGTGTGTGTGTGTGTGTGTGTGTGTGTGTGTGTGTCAAGGGGCCTAGCTGCTAATCCTGCCCTATATTGTGAAATATTTGACGGTCCATACATTACATTCCAAAGACATGCTATTGAAGAAGTACTTTGACCACACGTCTGAATACTTGTGAGTTAGGTTAGACAGAGAATAAATGACTGTTTTTTTAGGTTAATAAGTCAGTGATGTTGTGTTTAAGTTAAATAGCCAGTGAACTATAGAATATCCTGCATAAAGTTATCATTAATCTGCATTTTTATTGGAATAAATCCATTATGCCACCCAACATTGAGTTTACGGTCATACATGGCACAGAAAAGCAGTAAATCCGACTCATGGGACTCAAAATCATAAAACTCACCATCAAACACTTTTTTATTTTAATTATCTCCGGTAGTGTTCACTTTCTTGCAACCAACGTGTGTGTGTGTAGTATAAACAACAAATGTGGTGCAACAGATCCTGCTAAATATAGCTTAAGAGCTAAACAACTTCAATTGTTAAGATATTTGGACCGTATATTTAACCAAGGAGGATACTTCTGATGTCCTTCAAACTGTTATCTATGGGAAAGTGATAATATTCAATGTAGATATGGACAACATTTAATTACCTTTTTGTAAATTCCATGAATTTAACAGACGAGTGCACATCCACTAATGCATGATAATTAAAAGGGATATCCTGATGAGTTGATATGAAATTCCCCTAAAGTATATAACATCCCCCCCCCATTACTTTTGTATATAAATCACTATAACAGCATGACTGCAGCCCTGCATGACATAGGAGCCATTTGACTGAACTATGAGCTGCAGCTTGTGCTATAACAGTCAACGTGTAGATGTATGCCAGCCCATGCACCTGATAGTATAGACTTTGCACTTACCGCCCTGTCACAAAGCTGTGATATAATATAGGCTAATATGAATCAGAAAACTACCATATAAGTATTAACTTATACTCACTTTCATTGGCTATACAAAGGCTTTGAAAGCAACAACATTTACTTGTTGTCACTGTGCAGGCTTAACGGTGGCTGCAGATTAGCTAATTTACCTTCATGTCGGGGCTCAACAGGTGGCTAATTCGACAGGTAACAAGTGGTTAATGAATAAAGCTACCTGGTTCATTTATCGACTCCAGCGCGGATACAAGTACACATAGGAGGGTGTATCCTAACGTAGTGACTTTATGACTAAACATGGTGAAAACACTGTTAAAGCAGCATTAAAGTCGGCTAGCTCGGATGTCATGCTAACATCACTTTAGCCTCAGGTTAGCTCACCTTTCCGAAACACGACGCACACAGCGGTGCATTACAAGGTGCGTCAAATAAAGAAAACGACTAACTTTGGCGAACACAAGTTAAAGTGAGAACAGTGCAGAGGTATATCGATGGGAAATGATATTACATAAAGTGGATCCTACCTGTTGGCTGTGAGTGGTGTCTCCTGTGAAACTGACTCAGCTGCTGCTCCAGCCCTCAGGGGGAACGCTTCACCATAACAACCGGACCTGCGCGCTCTCCTCCCGGGTGTCCCTCCGCCGGGGGGCGCCACAGCCTGGAGGACTTTATTCTCATTTATTAAACACACACACATCAGAGAATTTGTGGAGAGATTGGAATACAATTCAATTAAAAGGTATACAATTACAAGTGCTATAAGTAAGAGAATAGGCCTATATAAAAACAATATAAAAACATAAACATCATTATAAAAGATCGGATTTGTATTCATTTACATTAGTGCAATAATCTTTACTTTTGCATTGACCCTGCAATTACGTATGTATTCATTTATTTATAACTGTACTGTACAGTCCAATCAATATATTTATACTATTTGAACATTTGAACACATTTAATCTTGATTTACATTATTATTATTTCTACACGTTTGTTATACAGTACACATCATTTTGTAAACTTTATTTTTCAATTTCCATTGCTTTTATATATTGTAGTATAATGCACATACTTAAAATGCTTTTTTTTTTAATGTCGATCTATATATATATATATCTTTTAAAATTGGGGCAACATTAACTTTACACAATTTTCCTGCAGATATCCATAACAATTTTTAAATAATGTCTTAATCAGGCACAGATAAGAACAACAAGTCAACGAAATGGAGCAAAGACTTAAGAAATAAGGGGTAAAAATGTAATTGAATTCACGTAACATATCTCTGATTAATCTTAAGGAAAATGCTATAGAAAATTGTGAAAATTGTATTACAACACTGACCTTTATCCTAATTCTTACAGGTAAGTGCACAGTGCAAACGCCCCTCGCCTTCTTTACCGAGATTTATTTCTATGTGTGCCTGTGATTATGAGACCGTACAGATGAGACTTTGTAATCAGATGTAGCCTATGTATATGTGTGTCTGTGATTTTATACTGAATGTAAAGTAACTGGAAATACCTGTGTGTGAGAGAGAGAGAGAGAGAGAGAGAGAGAGAGAGAGAGAGAGAGAGAGAGAGACTCCTGTCCAACCTCCCAAACTTTCTTTTTATGTGTGCATTGTTATTTGTGCTTGAGCAACATTTTACTTTTTATTTCAATGAAATTAGTTGTAATTATTGTCCTACATTTTAATTGTTTTACAGAGAGGTTTCACAGCTGCCTGGGCCTAGTGGCCCACAGGCGGTGTTTATCCAGCAGCCAGAACATCCATCTATGCCGGCCCCCAGGTCGAGATCTACCGTGGCTCAAGGGCCTTCACCAGAGCCATCACCACCAAGGACCAGCAGACCAGCATCACTACAGCTGCCTCCACCTCCATCTGCGGCTGCCACCAGGTCAAGATACACCCCAGCACAAAGGCTCCACCACAGACATCACCTTCAACCCAGCCAGCAAGGAGGTCTCGTTGAGGTCTCGTATAGCACTTGTACCCCCCACCTACACAGCAGCCCATGCACCATCACCCCCATCTTCACAGCAGCCAGACCCACTGTCTTGGAAGACAGACAAAGTCCTTGACACTGTTTTGACATTTATAATGAATAGTTGGTTGAAAGTTCTGATGTTCAATATTGTAAATAGTGAGATTTTTCAGTTTCTTATATTTATATAAATAGTTGGTTGAAAAAAACATATTTATATTAAATTGTTGGTTGAATAAAAAGTTTGAATGCTCAAATTCATTATTCAGTCCTGATGTATCTCAGTCCCTGCTGTGGTGAAAGTAGAGTGATAAACACCTGTTTTACTCAAAATTCGAATTAATTTTTTTTCATTTTAGACATGAATTACACATTTCTATACAGTGTAATTCAAATATTTCACTGCTTTTGTGATCCTAAGACTTTGGTAGCCAAATTTAAAACACCAAAACAATTCGATCACATGAGTACATTTGTGTTTTCACAAGAGTTTTGACGATTTTCTGAAAATCGGATGTCAAATGTTAAGCTTTTGAGCTGCTTATCTCATCACACAGTGCTCTAAGGTGAGTAATTTGCATATATAGCAATACCAGAGATTGTCCTGAACATTTTGATATTTAACACATGGGGAGCCATGTTACATGATACCCTTAGACTCCAGAGGGAGAATATAAAGGGGTGTGTTTGTGAGCATAAGTATAGGTCATACAGCTAATAGTGTGCTTATGCTTTGTAAGACATGAATGCACTTCCCCTATTTCACAACAAACTAGGGTGTGGTTGCCCTCTTGACAACACAAGCCTGAACACATGATCCTTTAACAAACCATAATTAAATATCCATTGAAGAAAGCCAACAACCTTAAAGTTGTCTGGCTGGTTTTTTATATAAAAAGGAACCGGCTGATAATACTAACAGAAACCCAGTGGTGATCTGCTGACCCCTGCAGTGAACTGATCACCATCGCAGCAGTGACTCTGCAGAGACGCAATAAAGAAACAGTTTGGGAACATGACCTACTGTAAATCCTCTGTTGTGACAACAACAAAAAGTCAAACATGGACATTTTTGGACCAACGTGTGCATTATTGTGTTGCTTTGAAGTGCCCAGATTTGAAGACATCCCTCTTCAATACGTCTGCATTCCCTGCAAGAGGATATAATGCCTACAGCATTCAAAAGTGACATAAGAGCTATACAAATATAAGCTTTCAACAAAAACTGTGTCAAGGGTCATCTACAGAATTTGATTTATTAGAACTTGTTTTTTCTAAAGAAATAGTCCCTTGGAGAAAGCATTGTTTTGACCATGTATGATATTGCTGTTTAATTTGTAAAGTAATGCCACTTTTCCACACTCTAAGTACATCCAATACACTTTGCAGAAAAAGATTTGGAGATGTACAGTGAATCTCCAAAGAAGCATTCCTCAACACTGAGACAGCAGAGGTTAACAGTAATTAAACACAAAGAAGAAGTGTTTTTTTCTCTGTCAATTCTTCTTTAAAAAACTGAACTCTGATGTTTAAGAAGTATTTTTAATGTATATTATTTCCCTTAAACCTGCACAACACTGATGGCCGATCTGCTACTCAACAGCTTTAATCTGGTGCAATGTATGTTTGTTGTTTGTTGTCAAATGAGTTGGATACTAAGGTCTACTCTTGCAGTAATGAAGCAGTGACAGCACAATGCAAACTTCCTCTCACTTTCTGTGTCCGTCACAAAGGGCTAAAGTCTCGTCTCGGTTTCAGGATGAGTCCCAGGGCAGCTTAGGAGGGATTTGTCTGGACACAATCAGCCCATGTGAACAGCCCTGTGCTGCATGCTCTCCTATTCATATGCTTTTCCATTCTTCTCATGCGGAGCTCACTAATCCGGGCAAAACCTATTAACTGGCCCTCCGGTAGACAGGAAGACGGATAAACAGGTGCTATTTAAATGACTGCGTTTTGCACGAGCACTTGTTTATAAAAAGGAAAAGTGTGTGAGGGGTTTGTGCGTACATGTTTACTTTATCTGATCTAAAAAAAAAAAAAATGCATTGATATGAAACTCAAATGTAAGGCTCTGGAAGTCAGTGATACTTAAAGTTGGGATACGTTTTCAGATCAATACATTATAATAGTTTTGAATCCAAAAATGCTTCATATTTCATTCTAACAATTTATTTCAAATCCTGAATTGCTCATAAGATTTCCAATTTCTCTTGATTTGTCTTTCATATTTAGTTTAGGTACAGAGTTTATTTAGTTTAGGTACAGAGTTTATTTAGTTTAGGTACAGAGTTTCGGGCATGCCAATACATTAATGTACATTGTGCTTTTCATGGATATTTGATCTGCGTTAAGATGGTGAAAATCAGTTAAATGTCCTAATTCTTACTAATATTTCACTTGTGTGAACTAAGAATTTTGAGTGTAGATAAAATAAGCTATATTAAAATGTTTTGAGTGATCCCTGGTATATGCTGGTATCCTGCTTTGTTTTGTTTATTGTTAGCATTGTTTTTGTTTTGTTTGTCTACCCTCCCTCCCAAATGTAAAGCGTCTTTGGGTTCAAGAAAAGCGCTATAGAAATAAAAATAATTATTATATTCTTCTTCTTGTATGGGACACATTTTGGGTGAAACCACTAGAGGGAGACAGACTTTCTGAGCATGCAGAGTGTGTGTCAGCCAGAGAAGAAGATCACTGATGCAAACTGCAGCAGGTGAAGGAGGTTTGCTGGGAAGCAATCTGACCTGGAAAACATTTTGAGTTGTACTGCAAAAATCAAGCTCAACAAGGTGAGTTCGTCTCTCAGGGAATCATTGCTCCAATGAGGCTTCTGCGCAGGACAACTTCAATGATATCAGCTTCTTACTTTATGCAATAACCCAATAAAGAGTTTGAATCTAAGAGTTAAATTATGGAGAGGCTAGATGCCACTTTGTGTAAAAGGTAAACGCCCAGTAGCATTTTAAATTCAGGGTGATTTTACATTTTACATGCAGGCTTCACTTCATGTCAAAATGTGGGTTCATTGTCACTTAATTATGGATTTGGCAGCAGAGATTTTCTTGTTTGATATCAGCTTGAAAACTGACAACTCTTTAGTTCCTCTGTCTTGGTAGCAAAATCACTTTTTTCAAGAGAGGTTTCACTATCTTATCACATTGTAATATATCCACAATTTAAATTGACCACATGAATACAAACTAAATTACAAGATGTACAAAAGCAATGTTTGTTGTTGATTCTTCCATTGGGTTTTTGTTTGAGAGACATCTTGAGTTCAGGAGAACTTGATGGCTCCATGTTTGAGGTGTGAATGTCCTGCCCAACAACGACACTTAGCAGCTTGTAATCGCCAGAAAACCCACACATGGTGTTGAATGGCCCCCGTATTTCCTCACATGCTAAGCAGCTTCTCAGGGAAGGAACCGTCTTCAGCCTGCTGGTGGGGGTTCCTTCTAATCCAACTTGTTTTCACTGTCTTGCTGGGAAGAAAGCGTCTGCACATTAGCACTACGTTAATATGAACAAAAGACATGCATTCCCGAAACTTAGTCTTTCAACGCTGAATGACGTCTTGCATAGTCACAAAGAGACCCTACTGTGCGTAAAACACCCCCAAATGTTGTGCACTCTCACCAAAATGTCTCCAAATTATATATTCTGAGTCAGTTACAAATTGGAATATTTTCTTCCGAAATGTGATAGCTTGTTGAGGAGTTTACATGTGCGTTTGGAATAAGGCTCAACTCCTTCAATAAAAGCATGACCTTTGTTTAAATTAACTTTCACTCTTTCCCTCACAATATCATTGACTCAAATGACTCAAGTATTTCAGAGACTAGTTATTGGTTGTGCCCTTTTTAAAATGGATGATTCTCAATCATGTAAATCACCATAATCTTAATGTTTTAGCGTTTGTATATTAGCCATTCGTTATGTATATTGCTCACCAAAAATTGTTGATTGCATGTAAGCTTCAATCGAAATTACCCCTCTTTCTTCTACCCCACCCAACCCCCACACGCTTTAGCTTTCGCCTCAAGTGTCCTGACTCTCGAGAAAAGTATTTTTAATACAGCCATTATGTAGATGACATGTTCTGCAGATTTAATTGAGATATTCAAATACAAATGATATTGCTTTATTGTATTGTATTGCTATCTATCTATATACTGTTTACAGTGTTCTTGTTTTTTTTTTAGATTTTTTGTTTGATATTTTATGTTTGCACCATGACATCAAGTCAAATTCCTCGTGCGTGTGAACCTAGCTGGTAATAAACCCGTTTCTGATTCTGATGCCCTTATCTTTGGAATTGTTAAAGTCAATGTAATTGTTTGTTTTAAGTTGCCTCCTCCAAATACGCACTTAATACTTTTAGGCCTTGGCGCGTAAATCTCCTGATTCCAAAGCAAACTGAATCCCTGGGTTGTAAGTGGCATGTTGATATTATCATAAGGGTTATTTACAGGTTTACTGTCTTTCTGTCGCCCCTCCTCGTACACAGACCCTCCCCAGCCCCCCGGCGCGATCACTCATTCTGCTCTCAGATAACGCGTCATTCTCCTCTCGATTACGCAGCGGGATTTACATGAAACTGTTAATTGTTTGCTCTTCAAATAGTCATCCTGGAGCCGGCAGTCTGCCAGAAGTTAAGGACCGACTCTTTGACCTCCCTCCCCCTCTCCGAGCTCCTGTCCAAACGTGCGGGCCGGTCTTCACCCCCCGGCTGGGCATCAGCATGACAAAGCACTGGCCGGAGCCGACAATCTCGGCACCAGCCGCCCTGTCCCACTGTGGAGAGCATCACGACCATCACCTTGACTTCCACAGAGATGCGCAGCACAGTTGTCCTCCTCACAGCGGAGTAGCGCGGAGCTCTGCAGCCCAGCATTGGCCTCACCACCTGGCTCACATGGTTCCTCAGCAGCGCCTGGAGAAACCCACTGCGCGTCCTGAACACATCACCAGCACCACAGCATTCATGGATAAACCCGCACTACCGGGGTCTGATTACCCGAATCAACAAGATGCCAACTTTAAACAGGAGACTATTTCTCAGGAGACGTGGAATGGTAACCGGGAGAAGAGTAGCACCAGCGGGGCGAAGAAGAAGAACTATCAGCGGTATCCAAAACCTCCGTACTCATACCTCGCTATGATTGCTATGGTCATCCAAAGGTCGCCGGAGAGGAAGCTTACGTTATCTGAGGTAAGACTATACTTAGTTTAATATCTTAAATGCTTGAATCCCGTTCGCTATGTTTGAGCTATTTTGGTAAAAAATGGTACATGGTGAGTTTTTACGCACAGTGCTACTCATGATGTTTACTTTAAACCAGCAGTATACCTCACAGGAATGACTCTGTATAGTGACATTCTAGCAGGAGACTAACTATAATCAGATAATTACTTTCACTTTCTACTAAATATATCCATAACATAAACTGATAATGTGTTTCTAGAGTGACACTAAACAGCAGCCTGTTGGTGACACTTGAGTGACCGGCACCCTGACCATTCCTGATTTGATTTGATAAGGCGGGACTGCAGTGAAACCAGACCCTGATCTGTATCAGAAAAGGGATACCATGGTGATATCACTTGCATTGTAAAGCCACATTTCCGTTGTTAAACTAACAAAGTTTTGCCAATACAACTTTCATTATTATAAGGATTTCTACCTCCCTGGCTTATTTTCTTTATTAATTAACAGCTTTAAACTGAAGGGTACAGTAAACATTAACTTTATGCAAGTCAGTTAAAGTAACTTATCAACTCTGAAGTCACCACATCAATGTGTTTACATATCATTGCATACCCAAAGTTAAATGAAAATGAAGCTTCTTCTCCAGGCGGCCATACTGATGTTTTGTTTCTAGATCCTGAAGGAGATCAGCACCCTCTTCCCATTCTTCAAAGGAAACTATAAGGGCTGGCGGGACTCTGTGCGCCACAACCTCTCCTCTTATGACTGCTTTGTGAAGGTATGTTGAAATGATCACACAATTAAACCCATATTAAATGTAAAATACACATTTCAATCCAACTAGATTGTTTTGGTGTGAGATTTTGAGTGTTCTAATACGACTGTAGACCTGTCTGCTTTTTCTCAAATCTATGCAACTAGTTCAAACTTTGCTGAACCATACACTTCTAGAACTCAAACACAATGTGCCTTTTCAGAAACGCATGGTCCAAATACTGAAGATGATCCACAGACTTTGTTTTAAACAGTTTCATCTTTGAACTATTTACTTTATACCAAAACCACGACTGCCTGTCTTCATACCTCTCCTCCTGGGCAGTGATGCAGTTTGGTAGAATGAAAATAGTTCCTAGAGTAGGGAACTGATTGAAACAAGATCTGCGTTTCATTTTGAGAGACGTGGTTGCAGGTTTTAAGCTGTACTTTCTAGTTCCATTGTTTTGAAGAGAGGGCAGACATCTTTTTCAGCTGAAATCACCAACAATCTGTAACTTGCATCAAAACAATCTAAATTCATGAGTAGCATTACATTTAAAAAGGGATAATATGTTTGATTGAACTGGCCTTTTAACATTTGCATCGCACTATAGGTATCTCTTTTAGAAATATGCTCTAGGGGTTTTTGATTGAACCTTCTAACCAGTTTTGGGCCTATCCTCTGTTATTGTGATGGTTAACAGTAAAACTAGGTCAGTCCGGTCTGACTAGGTTTTCAGGCCAAGTGCTCATCTCACTGTCTCCCCCCCCCCCTCGCTCCACCTGTAGGTGCTGAAAGACCCCGGGAAGCCTCAGGGAAAAGGTAACTTCTGGGCCGTGGAGCTGAGCCGGGTCCCTTTGGAGCTCCTGAAGAGGCAGAACACGGCGGTGTCTCGGCAGGATGAGACCATCTTCGCCCAGGACCTCGCCCCCTACATCCTGCAGGGGCACAAGGTTGAATCTGAGCCTCCTGCACCTCCTCCTCCACTTCCACCTGTCACCCACCTCCCCATTGTACGCTCCAGAAACCCCTCCCCACCTCAGGAGGATCTGTTCCGCCCTAAACTGGACTCGTCCTTCGCCATCGACTCTCTGCTGCACAGCCTGCGTCCCCCGAGCGCCTCCGATGTGGACGTGTCCTCCAGGGACTGCTGGGGGAGGGGGGAGCGCCCTCGATCCCCTCGCCCTCGCTACGCCTCCTCCGCCCGCAGCGCCTCGGCATCCTCCGCCAGCCCTGCCTCCACCTCCTCGTCGGATGAGGACTGGAAAGGGATGTCTGGGAAACGTGTTCCTTTGGATGGAGAGGCCGGGTCCGACGGGTACGAGGACTACAGACCCCCTCTGCACAAATCAGCTCGACGAGACACCTCTGCACCCCCATGGGAACTCCCTACGTCCTACGCCAAATATGCCCCCCCTAATGCTGTCGCCCCCCCCAGCATGCGGTTCAACGGAGGCCCTCTGATGCCCCTGCATGGCGGACTTCCTCTATACGGCTATGGCAGCTCTCCTGTTGCTCCGGGTCACTTTTTAGGGCACGCCTACTGGCCTTTACTGCCTAGTGGAAGGGTTTCTGCCCAAACCGCCCCCCTCCTTATGGACCTGGACAACATGTTGCAATCAGTGCCACCCAATAAGAGTGTGTTTGACGTGTTGGTGCCGACCAATCAGAACTTACACCACCAACCCCCCAGTCAGTACACCCTGCAGAGCGGCCCCCACCTGAACAGATACCCTCAGTACTGACTGAAACTCTGACTATGTGGAAGATAAACCACACAGGAAATACATTTCTGATGCAAACTCTCCTAAATCAGCATCAATCACTACCTCCAGGACAATACATGTTGACATATGAACTACCTCATGTTTTTAAATAGATTAAAAGTCTGTGTTTTATTTTTTTATGTTGCTATTTCTTCTTATTGTTTGTCAGTGTGTGGAGTATTACATGGTTTCTTTGGGGGACATGTGCCACAAACAGATCTACCTCAGACTCACTGCAAGGCAAGGCAATTTATTTGTATAGCACAATTCATACAGTAATGCAATTCAAAGTGCTTTACAGGATCAAACAGAGAAAACACATTGAGAAGAAATACAAAACACACAAAATAATTAATTAAAAGCAAGAAAACCATATTTAACAGTTCGAAAATTTGAACATTTAAATTTGAAAAGCCATATTAAAAAGAAATGTTTTTAGACCTGATTTAAATGATTCTAAAGTGCTAGCCATTCTCAGATGTTCTGGGAGTTTGTTCCGCATTAGGAGCATGGATGCAGAAGGCTTTGATCTCACAAATGGAACAGTGAGCTGGCCTGAAGACCTAAGGGGGCTGCTGGGTTCGTACCACTGAAGGAGGTCCTTGATATATTTGGGTCCTAGCCCATTTAGTGCTTTACATGTGTGCATTAAAATCTTAAAGTAAATTCTCTCACTAACTGGAAGCCAATGCAGCGATCTCAGCACTGGAGGGATCTGTTTTCTTTGTCCGGGTTAAGATTCTGGCAGCAGCATTTAATCTAAGTTGCATTGTTTTTTTATTGGAATGATTTTTTTTTAATACATGAATTACTTTTGTATGTTGTCTACCTCGACGCTGAATGTATTGTTGGATCTAATCTTGAATTTAAAGTCAAGTAAAGTTTAAAATAACTGTTTTTTCAGGGTGTGAACACTCACTTTTCCTTGTCTGGACTGTCTCAGTTTGGCCGTATAATTGTCTTATTCCATTTGTGTTTGATTGGTTTACAAAAACAATCTTAACCAACAAAATTGACAACATTTTAAATTGTAGTCATTCTGTGAAATGCCTGTCTTGAGGACAAACTACACAGCCTCCAGTCTCTACCTCAGCTTTGAATGTTTCCTGTGGACTTTGCACTGCCTGTTCTTTGCACTATTCTAATGTCATTATGATCATCTTCCAAATGAAATGGCGTGTAAATATCTGCCTACCTCGACAGCTGAATGTTTAGTTAGCCGTTTTTCCTGTGGTCTTGTAAAAGGTTTGTACAGTAATGAGCTGAAGGGAAAACAGCTCAACGTATTATAGGGAGGAAGTGGAACAGGGTATGCAATAAAATGCTGTTTATTTGAACTCTGCTGCTCAGTGTCTTTGTGGCAATGACTAAAGTCAAACTGAACTCAGTCTCTTCACGGTGCGCATGTTGGATTGACTTTATCATTTATGTGTTAGTTTCAGCACGTTGGTTCAGATGCTGTTTAGGGCGGCTCGGTTTATTTGCTGACAGCTGGACTCTAGCAGTTTTTCACAATTTGACTAATGGCTGTCTCTTTAAGTCTCTTGATCTTTAATATTCAATGCTTTGGTTCTTCACTGCAGTTGAGCTGCAATGATAGAGCAACTCATTTTAAAGCAATTTTTCATGCAAAAGAATAAGAAATGCTTTTTTCTGAAGCTCAAATATTAACTATCTTTTTTTTATATCAAAGCGAATATCCTTAGGAATCTTCGGCCATTTCATAAACCAATTAAGAGAATACTCAAGCAGATCAATCAATATAGCCGTTAGCTGCATGCAATTACTTTATTCAATCCATTTGTTTTTTAACTATTAAGCCATACACATAGCTTCCTAATTTGACCATTTAATAGTTCATTATTTAAACCACTGTTCAAACTATTTCAATTTTGTATACATCACCTTAAACTATTAGACCTGATTAATTCGACTAAATATTTCAACTTATTATTCAAGCATTTGTATCCTTCTGTTTACTATCTCATCTATTCATAATTTTTAGTACATTATTTTAAAATACAATCCCATTTATCTTATAGCTATCTTTGTCAAGAAGGAATTCATTATCGTTAGCTCTCTTTTTGTACCGTTTATTTTGACTAACTAAGTTGAAATGAAGTCATTTATCTAAATTAGTTATTTAGTCAATGTATGAACGCATGGCTTTACTAATGACCTGTTTTAAGATAGATTGGTTGTTAGGGTTGCCTCTACAGTTTCTCAAAGCATTTACATGAACTCTGTTTAATTTCACAACTAAGGACTTTCTCTTGAGTCACGCTTTCTTTCTCTTCAGTCTCCAAAACCCAAAGCTATTTTCTTCCAGTAACTGAAGTGTAGAGTGTAGAGATGGAGAGATAGTGCCAGATAGCAGCAGGGGGCGAGTTAGAAATCCTCTCAGTTTGATAGACTGTTTTACCACAGGAATTGTGATCTATAAACAACAATCTTTGATCCACAGCCCATGACACACACACACACACACAACACACACACACACACACACACACACACACACACACACACACACACACACACACACACACACACACACACACACACACACACACACACACACACACACACACACGCACACGCACACACGCACACACACTTTACATCCAGAGTCCAGCCGTCAGCCTCCTGCTGTTCTCTGCTATCTCTTTATCAGCCGCCTGCTCATGCCTGCACTCCCTCACCATCCTTCCTCCTCTCCTCCCTCATCATTCCTCACCCACAGAGGGGAGGAGGGGACGCCACTTAAACAGGGACATGTCCCCTTCCCCCAAAAACACACACACGAGCCATTCTTGAATGCATCTCAACAGCTCCTCATGAATTACATGCATGGCTGACATTGTGTTGTTTAATGGTCTGTGATTGCCTGGCTGGAAGTATTCTTCAAATTGTCCGCGTTCCCAGTCCCACACCCTTTTTAGAATTGTCTATAGTAAAAGGGAGATTATTGTTAAAGTGAATTATGTATGATATAGCTATGTACTTATGTGTGTATACAGTATAAGTATTTGCACATTCATACGAGGCTTTTCTGATGTTTTCCTTCCTTTTACATTTTTATTATATTCTCAACTTTACCATTATCCTTTTAATGCAAATGATATATTAGTATATTTAAGCAACAGTACATTAATGTTAACTCTTATAACAATGAAAAAATCCCAATACCTACTTCCATACTGCACACGTTTCACAATGTAACTTTGCAACCATTTCACACAATTCCTACAAACACGTCTTACATTAAAACACGTAGGGTTTTCTCTAAAAGGAAGAAGAGGACAATCTAATTAGTAGAAATGGGGTTTATTTGACACTACATTAGATTGATTGATTGATTGAAAAGTTTATTAACAGCTTGTATATTGGGTACAGTACAGTACAGCTCAAAACATACAATTGTTAAGGGGATGCAGACCAGAGAAAGACTTTAATCTTGTTTACATCAGGGTCCCCCATTGTAGGACTTGTTCCAGTTCAACGCAGATTAGCAGCTTCTTCATATGATTTACTTCAATTCATTTCAGTATTAAAACACACTATGCTTTCCCTTACCTGGCTGATGTACACTGGGATGTGTTGTATCACAATGGGACTGTATAAAGATGTGTAAATATTAAACTAACAAGCGGTTGTTACATCTAAAGTCAACACATCCCTATTGTCTGTTGAATACAGTATGTTATATAAACAATTAAATGTATATTTCTATAAACAGATTCTACAAAACAGTATTATTGAAAAGAGCTTTGTGCCTGAGGTTATTTTATGCTACCAAAATTAATCTGTTGCTTGATACATTTCAGCTTTGTAACGTTACTGTGTGCCTTTCTCTGTCTCACAGTTTACTGCTTTGATCGTTTTAAAGAATCCTGCACTGACAAAAAGCCCCTCTCTGTTTCTGTGATTTCCCACCTCTTCTTCTTCTCTCTGTTAACTCTTCCTCTCTTTCTGACTCCTCTTCACACTCCCTCTTGGGCCATCCGGTACTCGAAGACGCTGCCTCTCTCGGGGAAAGAGTTGTTGAGGCGCCGGCGCTTCGTTTGGGGTTTTCCGTTCGTGTCCCCCCCTCTCCCATACCCTCCTCCTCCAGGGGTGTAGAGGCAGAACATGTCCTGTAGGGGGAGACAGAGAGAAGGTTAATCTGACTGCTTATAGTTAAGATAAGATCAAATAAGAAGTACTTTATTGATCCCAATTTGGGAAATGTTTGAGTTGCAGCAGCATGAAAGACATGGCATTGTACAATACAAATTAAAAGGTAAGAAATATACATGTTGTCAGTTTACTCTTTGACCATTTTTGAAATGTAAAGCTTTACATGAACTACATTTTCAAGCTAGTTCACAACAGCTTTCTTATGTGCTTCATTCTGTGTTTACCCTATGGTCCAAAAACACGCTATTTTTCTGCTTTCCTGCACAAAAAGAATAATAATACATTCAAATAAATGTTGTTGCTAATCATAGATATTATCCAGACTGTGAAAAACATCCTTCAAAAATTGAGCAAACAGAAAATCATTTAATTATTTTGCTCAAACAGTGGCATTATGTAAACACACATTTAAAGAGTTACAATCGTGGAAGTATTTGGTCGTTTTTCGGTAGATATTTGGCAGATCGGGTTGAGAGTGAAAGTGGAAAGTAATAACATATATTTTTATGGCAGCTTTTGACGCAGACACATTTGAAAAGTGAAGCACAATGGTTGAAATGTTTGCTTTAAATATAAATATGAAAAAGGATCATTGCCATGTACGTAACATGAATACACAGGATATATGTTTTCCATGCAACATAACAACGTTCAATTCACTATGACATTTGTAAATACTGTTTCTTTCACACATGCACAGTTTATATACATATCCTTTATTTAACCAGGTAACACGTCTCATTGAAATCTATTGACCTGGCCAAGAAGGGCAGCAAGAACAACGGATAAAACACAGACAACACAGGCAGACAAATGCAGCTGTAAAAACAAATTAAATGGCACATTAACCCGTCGATATGCGATAAAATAAACTATTAGAAACCATAAAAACCGGTCAGTCTTAGTCTCACCCCGGGCTGCAGGCTGACGCTGGTCTTGCCTCCCAGGTTGAGGACTCGTCCGTCGGCTCTGTGCAGGAGGTTCAACCCGGAGGAACCGTCCTCACCCCCTGAGCCGCAGAGAGAGAGAGAGTTAGAGAGAGACAGAGCAAATACCTTTCAATGCAAATTAAAAATTGCCATATGCATATATTATAATGACTATTATCATAATTATCTTAGTATCAGTTGACCTAAAATAGGATGAGAAATGAAATGTTATCTGCACATGGACTTGTAGGAATTTATTTTTTAGAAATGGGTGTATGTATATGTGTACATATGTATGTATATATAGAATTTAGTTTATCTGTGTGAGTATTTAATGATCTTTTATTGACTTTATCCTGCAACAGGATGACTAACGGGAGGGCTACCTCTGCTTTCTGCCCTCCCACTTCTACACATTGTGTTTGTTTTTTAGATGTATAAACTGTCTAATTGTTGAAATAGTAGAATAAATAATAATTTTTAAAAAAGATACAAGTCTATATACATGTAAATAGAATATGATATGTACAAGTACAGAATATTAAATTAAATAATGTAAATTAAGACAAAATTCAATACGGTTTATTGCGGTGTATAACATGTCTGCTGGTTCAGGTTGAAAGGGTCAGAGGTTGTTACAGGATGTGTATTTTGTATATTGTGTAATTCTTATTATAATTTTTGTATCTTTAATATCTTTCACGCATGCTTCTGAGATAACACTGAGCTGTCTGTGGCTCTTTTCTGCTGTAACAATGTAAATGTCCCCTCTGTGGGACGAATAAAGGTATTCTGATTCTGAGGTTACCCTGCAGGCCGTACGGTCGGGTGGACCGCCTCTCCGTCAGCACCGACAGCACCACCTGGTTCCTGAACAGAAGTTTCCGCACCACCCCGTCTCCCCCGCAGTATTTCCCTGCTCCTCCTGAGCCGGGCCGCAGAGAAAAGTGCTCTAAGATGACGGGATATCTGAAGAGCAGCAACACATGGGTCAATATTCATACTTGGTGTTGGGAAAATACTGAATGTCCTCTTCCAACATGAGAGTAACATGATAACAAAGGTATCCCAACTGTAGCTGTGTTCATGACAGGATGTGTGATTACCTAGAAGAGCATCAGGACTGTTTGAGGCAGATGATAGCTATGTGATTAACATGATGATTCAGCCTCTATGGAGAGAGACATCAAGCATGCTCATTTCTGACATGGAGCTAATCTGAAGTAAACATTGAATACTGCTTTCTATTCCTCCATCTTGTGACTGTGTAACTCCCTCTCTTGGAGATCAGCATGTGAAGGACACTGCTCAGGAACTAGTTGATGCTCTGTATGTGATGACTCCTTCTGGAGAGGATCACAGATACATGGATCCTGAGGCTGAAGCTCAAGCCGGTGATGAGGGAGATTTTTCTAACAAAATACTTGAGCTCATGTCTCACCTCTTCTCCAGGATCTCGGGGTCGGTGATGCGGGTATTGGTCATGTGACTGTGAACGCCGCTCCGCCCCCTCCAGCCTGGCCCCGCCCCCGCTCCCCCAGCAACCGTCTCATAGTAACCAACGCTCTCACTCCCGAAGGAAATGTTGTTCATGCAGCCCTGAGGGGAGGAGGGAAAAGAAAAGTATGGGAAGTTCAAAAAAGTTTTAAAGGTCGCCAATTATACTGTTTTTCATCAATATATTATAGGTCTCAGATATATATACAGAACCTGTCTCTGATTGGCTGAAACACCAAACAGATCATTGCAGCATTACCCATAATCCCCTCTGTTTCAGCCCTGCTTCCAAAGTGCTGATTCTCTGTCTGTTACTTTAGATGAAAATAAGGAGCCCCTCCCCACGCCCCTCTGAGAGAGATTTGGTTACAAAGAACTCAATGGTGCTCTAGAGGAGATTCAGGTGATAAGGTGGGGGTGGGGTTACCTTGGTTGCTGATTGGCTAATGGGTACACAAGCCAACACATCGTTATGACATCATAAAGTGGCCAAAATCTGATCAGCTCATTTTCAGACAGGTTTTTATAGAAATAGATCAAAAAGAGAGAAAATCTTTGTTCCTGAAACTTTCAGAGTCTCTTTCCACAGAGGGGACACATGTTGATGTAGAAGAGACATGAAGAAGAGGGGACACATGTTGATGTAGAAGAGACATGAAGAAGAGGGGACACATGCTGATGTAGAAGAGACATGAAGAAGAGGGGACACATGTTGATGTAGAAGAGACATGAAGAAGAGGGGACACATGTTGATGTAAAAGAGACATGAAGAAGAGGGGACACATGCTGATGTAGAAGAGACATGAAGAAGAGGGGACACATGTTGATGTAGAAGAGACATGAAGAAGAGGGGACACATGTTGATGTAGAAGAGACATGAAGAAGAGGGGACACATGTTGATGTAGAAGAGACATGAAGAAGAGGGGACACATGTTGATGTAGAAGAGACATGGAGAAGAGGGGACACATGTTGATGTAGAAGAGACATGAAGAAGAGGGGACACGTGCTGATGTAGAAGAGACATGGAGAAGAGGGGACACATGTTGATGTAGAAGAGACATGGAGAAGAGGGGACATATGTTGATGTAGAAGAGACATGAAGAAGAGGGGACACATGTTGATGTAGAAGAGACATGAAGAAGAGGGGACACATGTTGATGTAGAAGAGACATGAAGAAGAGGGGACACATGTTGATGTAGAGGAGACAAGAAGAAGAGGGGACACATGTTGATGTAGAAGAGACATGAAGAAGAGGGGACACGTGTTGATGTAGAGGAGACATGAAGAAGAGGGGACACGTGCTGATGTAGAAGAGACATGAAGAAGAGGGGACACATGTTGATGTAGAAGAGACATGGAGAAGAGGGGACACATGTTGATGTAGAAGAGACATGAAGAAGAGGGGACACATGTTGATGTAGAAGAGACATGAAGAAGAGGGGACACATGTTGATGTAGAAGAGACATGAAGAAGAGGGGACACATGTTGATGTAGAAGAGACATGGAGAAGAGGGGACACATGTTGATGTAGAAGAGACATGAAGAAGAGGGGACACATGCTGATGTAGAAGAGACATGGAGAAGAGGGGACACATGTTGATGTAGAAGAGACATGGAGAAGAGGGGACATATGTTGATGTAGAAGAGACATGAAGAAGAGGGGACACATGTTGATGTAGAAGAGACATGAAGAAGAGGGGACACATGTTGATGTAGAAGAGACATGAAGAAGAGGGGACACATGTTGATGTAGAAGAGACATGAAGAAGAGGGGACACATGTTGATGTAGAAGAGACATGAAGAAGAGGGGACACATGTTGATGTAGAAGAGACGTGAAGAAGAGGGGACACATGTTGATGTAGAAGAGACATGAAGAAGAGGGGAAACATGTTGATGAAGAAGAGACATGGAGAAGAGGGGACACATGTTGATGTAGAAGAGACGTGAAGAAGAGGGGACACATGTTGATGTAGAAGAGACATGGAGAAGAGAGGACACATGTTGATGTAGAAGAGACATGAAGAAGAGAGGACACATGTTGATGAAGAAGAGACATGAAGAAGAGGATTTTGCACAATAGAAAACACTTTTAAATGCACTAATGCAGGTTCTCTCACCTGTGAAGCGGCGCACACCTCAAACGCCCTGAAGATGACGTCCACCACTCTCTGGGATGTGAGCACGTTTCCTCCGACCACTGCTGCATTCTGGGAAGGCTGGAGGATCGAGCCGGGGGGAATGACCACTTTGATCGGAGCCAGACAGCCCTGAATATGTAAAGAACCCCCAATTCAATAACAGAAACTATATGGAAGTCATTATACTTCAAGCTGAGTCAGCAAACTTTCAGATTTCTGCTTCTTTCTTGTTTATGTTAATTATAAACTAGAGTCCGGTGGAGGTAAAAGACTGTTCCCTATTTCTGTTGAACAAGTGGCCATGGCATTACATATTGAACCTTTAAAATCCCACACAGCTGTCTGAGAATAACCCCCCGTAAAGCAAGGCAAGTTTATTTATAGAGCACCTTTCAACACGCAACAGAACATTTGGTCCTCAGTGACGAGATAAAAATCAAACCCTTTTCACACATGCTCTTTATCCCTGGAAGCGTATCCAGAGGAGGTTTATGTGAGAACACTAATGTCCTAACTACTCAGTCTGTGTGATGTCCAATTGATCCAACGTGTGAAAAACAGAAACAAAACCTCAAAGGCTTTAAAAGAAAGGTCACGTGATTAGCAAGGCCCACGCCACAGCCATACGTCCTTTAATACTCCATGGAGGTTCTGGATCATTTAGCAGTAGGTCAGAAATATATGTTGGGCCTAAACCGTACCTGATTGAGGGGGATGTCCTGGCCCACCATGCAGCGCAGGCAGTAGATGAGAGCGGAGAGGGTGATGGCGCGGGGGGCGTTGCAGTTCCCCCAAACCTCGGTCCCCGTCCCCGTGAAGTCAAACACCGCACTGCCCTGTGGGGATCAGCTCAGTGTCAGAGATGGCTAAAGTACACACATCCTTTACTCAAGTAGAAGTACAGACACTCGTGTTTAAAAATACTCTGGTGAAAGTAGAAGTACTGACTAAACTTCTTTACTCAAGTGAAAGTAAAGAGGCTTTGAAATGTGCTTCAGTAAAAAGTACCCATAACTAGCAGCTGCTTTAAAGAGTACCTGACCTCCCTTTATATTAAAAGAACAATAATGTCATTGTTAGCTAATGAATGTTTCCATGCTGAACAACGGCAACATGACAACGTTTCCATTGGTCCCTCTTCTTTAGAGAAGACCAGGAAGTGATGGATACACGGATCGTGTTCAAATCAATAGGCACGCAATGACTCTAAAGAATAATGATCACGCCACCAAACACACATTCAGACTAAAGGAACCAGCTGTTTGGAAAATGAGAGAAGTAGAAAGTACAGGTATTTGTGTTCAACATGAGAGAAGTAGAAAGTACAGGTATTTGAGTTCAACATGAGAGAAGTCAAAGTAAAAAGTCGTCAGAAAAATAAGTAGTGGAGTAAAGTACTGATACCAGAAAAATGTACTTAGGTACAGTAACAAAGTATTCGTTCTCCACTACTTCCCACCTCTGCTCATTGCGCAGATGATCATGAGACGATGCTCGCTGCTCACCTCTGTCTCATTTATCTGAACTCTCAGTCTGATCGCTGTCCCGTCGTCCATGAAATCCTCCGCCTCCACATCTAAGGAGCCCGTTTCTTGCTGGCGGCGCCGAGCAAAGTCTCTGAGCATGTCCCTCACCGCCAGCTCTGCATTACTCTGAAACATCAACAGGAAGCATGTAGAGGTACAACACCAGCAGCACACACTACTACTATTGTTCACTAAAGAGTGGTGCAGGGATGAGGTGAAGGCTGACCTGGAAGTTAGCATGGCAAAGGCTCTCTCCACAAAGAGCAATGGGGTCTTCCATATCCATATAAACACCACTTGATTATTGAAGTAAAAAGCTAACGTCAGGCTATCAGCGTGGACCAATGCTAAGCTTAAGATAAGACTTTACTCATCCCTAAGGAAATTGTTGAGCCAGAATTACAAAAATGATTCTATGTCGTGGAACAAAAATATCTTAAACTTGCGTTAACCACAGACCTTATTTCAGGCTAACAACCAAAACTAATTCAGAAAACCGGGGACAGGAATTGGTGAAAGGCTGACTCATATCCAGGTTTGAGGACTCCTTCCTGCACCACTAAAATCCCTATTTAATCTATCCAAAACACGTTAAGTACAAAAAGTTGACTTGGTGACAGTGATAAAATGCTGACTCATTTCCAGGTTTGAGGACTCCTTCCCGCACCGCTCTCTAACAGTGTTGTGTTTCCTTCACAGTTACCTGGATGTATCCCATGTAGGCCTGAACCACCGCTAACCCATAGCTGTCAATCAACTCCCCCACCAGCTGGCTGCCTCTCCGATTGGCTGCCACCTGAGCCCGCAGGTCTGACAGGTTGTCATGTAGATTACGAGTCCCAGAGGATTCTGGGTACTGGGCCGGAGCCATCAGAGCTTCAGTTACAGCTGATGGAGACAGAGGGGAAAGAGACGGACAGAAAACAACATTACTGGATGTATTATTAAAGAAACAAATGTAAATGTTAAAGAACATAACTTAAAATGATTTATGTGGATATCCAAGCTCCCTCAACCGGACCATTCTGGAAGTTTCTTATGTTTTAGCCCATTAAACTTGACATGCACTCAAGGTTGCAGCTGACTATTTCACAAAGCACGCAGTACGTTTTTCGAGAAGTAACCTCAGAGGGTGCATCAGTCGTTCAAATACATGTTTGATGTTAGAAATGACTCAATTCAGAGCATCCATAATTGCATTTGGTTTGTTTTCCAAACCAGCCTCTTCTTACCGTGTGTTGAAGGGATATCCTGGACTTTTTTTAGCATCATCAATTTTGGAGAAGATTGCAAGACCATGAAAAAATGTTTGTGTTATTGTGTGACTGTGTTGGTCGAGGCTGCAGTAGACTTCTGTGCTTTGAGAGGTATATAAGTGACTTTGATAGATAACAAGACAAGGAAACTGGTGAACATGTTATAAATATAGTGTCCCTTGTCTACAGCAGTACATCTCTTCTCCTCCTGCTGTTACTCCTGTCTTTTTGGGGTCAAACACTGACTGTGGAAACCCGGTACAGTAAAAACGTCCACATCTTTATCTGGACTTGTGGGCGAGACCCAGCTCTGACCTCTCTCTGTTCCCCTCCTCCTCTCTTACCCTCTTCCTGGAAGACCCCACCAGTGACCAGTTTAAAGGAGATGAAGACGGCCCCCTCCTGCTGAAGGGAGGTGGAGTGGGGGGGCATGGAGCCTGGAGTGATGCCTCCGATGTCAGCATGGTGCCCCCTGCTGGCTACGAAGAACACAGGACTGCTCACCCCCTTCCTGAACACCTGGAGCAGGAGAGAAGGGGTATTTAGAATCAGAATCAGGTTTATCCCCAGGTAGGTTGACACGTACGAGGAATTTGACTTGGTGTCATGGTGCATACATAAAAAGAAGTGACTGTTATTTTGTATATCATTAATGTAATAAGTGAGAAGAAAATGTAACTAGAAAATTCAGAGAAATGTTGACTGTGACGTCCCAATGCCAACATTACCCCCGCTGAGTAAGTATTTATAGCATTAGTTGTATTGTTAAGGTACAACAAAGAATATCCATACATTTGAGCTCACTCTATTACATTTTGGATTCTTGTAGCACATTTTTGTGTGTTTCGTGTCAATGCTGCCAGAGTAGTAGCATGACAAAAATGTGCGGCCGTAGAAGGAGAATAAGACGAGATAAGTATGTTGAATACTAGACTGTGTGTGGCTTCACCAGTCACACACAATTATGAGGAGATAAATCAGACACACAGCTGGAGGGCTTACTGGTGTGATGACTGTGAGGTCGGGGAGGTGGCTCCCCCCCGCACACGGGTGGTTACTCAGGATCACATCGCCTTCTTTCAAAGTGTTCCCCAGAGACCTGATCTGGAACTGGACGGTCTCCTGCATGGCCCCCAGGTGCACGGGGATGTGGGGCGCGTTGGACACCAAACCTCCGTCAGGTCCGAACACGGCACAGGAGAAGTCCAGACGCTCCTTGATGTTGGTGGAGATGGAGGTTCTTTGGAGAACCCTACCCATTTGTTCTGTAGAGGAACAGAGGAGGAACACAAGCTGGGTCTGAGTGTCTGGACTTTAACACCACACACTCAAATCCAGCACCAGACACTTTTTACGCTGCTATGGACAAACTTGCACTAATGTACATTCTCAAAGATATTGAAGTGACTGTTATTTTTCATATATTGATTGTTGTGCTTTTATTTATGTCTTAATGTATACATGTGTCTGTTGATTGTGTATATATAGGACATACACATTTTATACATATTTGTATTTGGGATTGTGGGAAACGGTATTTCGATCTCTCTGTCTGTGCACACAAACTGAAAGATTGATAATAAAGTCGACTGAGCTGATAAGAAAATGATACTCAACATGTTATAGTGACCCCCCCTCCTCCACTTGACCCCCCCTCCTCTCCTCTCCTGTGATTTTTACCTGCGATGCTCATGAAGCGGTGAGAGAAGATGGAGAGCTGCACGGTGTTGAGCTCCGTGCCCAGAGCGCAGTGAGGGTCCGAGCCCACCGTCATGCACACATCGCCGCCTGCTGTCAGACGAGCCTCACAGCACGGCTCCACCAGGATGGTGCTGATGGAGGAAAGAGCAGAAAGCATATTCAGGCAACACAGGCATTCATGTATTTTAAAGAAACCACTGTTAGCTTATAAGTAGGCTCAAGTGGAAGTATCTCAGGATGTGGAAAAAGATCACGTCTCACTTAATGGCAATTATTGGGACGGCAAAATTACTCAGTCAATATTTATCTAATGTTCCAGTCTGTGGACTACTTCCATTCTTGCAAGGATAATAAATACATGTATCCTGATTATTGAAGCTCAAGCCGGTGATGAGTGATATTTTTCCAGCACAGTCAAACCTTTTTATTATTTTGACAGCTGTTATAACACCTGCCTGTTTTTGTCAATGATGATGGCCGGTCCCTTGATGCTGTGACCGGACGGCAGCTCCTCCCACAGATACACACCTGTGTCCAGGTACCCTTCCTCAAAGTAACACTTGGTCATCTACACGGAAGAACAGACAGTGAAACAAAAAATAATACATTTAAAAAGGTAGGATTTAAAACCGATATAAACTTTCTTTTGTCACTTTTTCACGTTAGGACGTTTTTCTATGTGTATTTGAGTTGTATGTATTTATAAGAGTGTGTGTACCGTGACTGGTTTGGCCTGTCCGCGCCCCGTCTTGGTTTTATACACAGATTTGATCCCAGATTTCCCACAACCCCTCACTCTGATGTCATCCACCATGATGGGTCTGTCCGGGATGGTGAATCCAAACTCCTTCAGATAACTAAAGAAGAGAAAAGGCAGCGGCAGGAATGTAGAGGCACATTAAACAACGTCAGCTGCAGAGTTTACTAAGCTTATCTCCTCTGGAAAAATGACTGTAACTCAACTGTTTATACAATGTGAACAGAGGGCACAAAGGGTGAAATGTGTAAGAGGCAATGGGTAAACCTGTTGAATAAATGTGTAGAGACAAATCTGACCGCTTGGTGAAGGCGCTGCGGAAGTCTCCGGCTGCACAGGACTGAGCGTTAGCGGGGTGACCGTCAGCGGTGACCATGAGAGCGCAGTCTGTGCCTTTATATCGCAGGTGGAGGAAGACTTCCAGCGATATCTGACTGCTGAAGACGACAAGAAACAGAAGGAGAGGACGTATTCAGAGCCTGCACTGAATTTAAAGTACTAATACAACACTGTCCTGCATCCTAAACCTTTCTTAAAGTGGACCTATCATGCTATATTTGAATAATATATTGTAGGGCTATACCTATATAAAACATGTCTGTGAAGTTTTTAGTTCAAAATACCAAACAGATCATGCATTTTAGCCACGCCTCATTTCGCTCTATTTGCTCTTTTTTAGCCCTGTTTTTGCAGGGGCTGATTCTGTGAGAAGTCTACTTCGCTGCTTTTGTGGCAGACTACAGCGCCACCTACAGGCCTGGCATATGTACTACAGCGTCTCCAGCGCTTTCGAGCGCCAATGGCCGTGGCTGTCTCCTCCTGATTGGTGGAGAGTTGCCCACATAGGCGGAGCTCCCCGTTTCTGACGTCAGAACAATTTCAAATCTGGATCAGTCTGTATCAGATCCGTTGCAGCCCCGTTTTTAGAGATTTGGTATGGAGGAAAAGAGAGAGGGTTGTGTTTTCTGACACTTGGTGAGTTCCCTGACACATATTCATGTATAAAAGACGTACAAAAGTGCATTTTGCATGATAGGTCCCCTTTAAAGCAGTGACGTGCGGTGAGGTTCATGGCTGGTGAGGCACTGACTCCTTCAGAGTCAGATTTACAAATATTATATTTTGACCTTAATCGAAATGTTCGGTTATTTTCAAAAGCTTTTTTAGTCTGATGCTTCAATTCATTTTAAACAGACCGTTCAACAAAAGGATAGGCCTACCCACAATTTAAATCTTGGATTGTTCTTTCTTAGTAAGATTCCATTTGCATTACAATTGTGGTCTTACCTTGACTTGAAGATGAAGTCCATGCTATCCTTCTGGACAACAATCTCCATTACTTTTTTGTAAAAGTCCTCCTTATCTCCCTCTAGTTTCAAAAGTCTAGTTTGTTGTTCACGTCTACCGTCTCTGCGTAGAATAACAGTAGCAACAAGAACCTGTGGGCTCACGTGCGCCCCCTTCAGTGCGGCAGAGGTTATGGCTGCCTCTCCTGGTGCTTTTTCATTGCTGTTGTATGATGAGACCAGCGAGCCTACATATCATATATACGTGAAATAAGTTATTTAGAGAATATGGATGGCGAGGATAAATGTAATAAAGGGATCTATAAAAACATTACATTGGTGACCTACAGTGAGATGGTGCAGGCATGCGCTTAGGGCCCGCTTTCCAGCCAGTTTCTGTGGGGTGACGCATTCTGAGGTGAGGCAGAGCTCATCTGTGCCTCACCTCACCCCACAGTAACTGGCTTGAGCGCGCTCACAAAATAAGTGCCCGCGCTAAATTAGTGCCCGCGCTCCAGCCAGTTACTGTGGGCTTACGAGAGGCAGAGCTCGTCCCTGCCTCACTTCTCATCGCTATCAGTAGTTATAGCGGAGCTCAGCAAATTTGCTGATTTTGACTATAAAAAGCGATTGGAATCAAACAGAAATCACATTTACAACACAGATCAGTGGAGACATTTTATTATTATTACTATTTAGTTTTTCTTTAGTTGTTTTTCCGTTACATTGGAGTATGACAGGTGAGGCCCTGACTCCCCCGCCTCCCCTGACTGCACGTCGCTTAGCCTGTGACACGAGTTTCCCCCATCATGACAGGTGAGTGACAGGTGAGTATGACAGGTGAGGCCCTGCCTCCCCCGCCTCCCCTGACTGCACGTCGCTTAGCCTGTGACACGAGTTTCCCCCATCATCCAAACCCATCAATTTGAGTAAATATTGTCCCCTTGAAAACCGTTACTGAACTGATTTTGGATATTTGTACTTTGATTAATTAATCTGCCCTTCAATGTTGACCATTTTCTGGATCTTCTCGGGGATTCTTCAAGTCCCGCCAAATTACGTGTGACGTCATTGCGGGCACAGCGCTCCAGCTGCACCGTTCAGGATCCCAGCATCTGCATGTAAACGCACGATGGCGCACACAGCAGCAAGCTCAGACAGCGATGACAGTTTAATTTTGAACGTGTCTGAGAGCTCATATGAGGCTGAAGGATCGGTTTTTGTTGTATCTGTTAGAAGTTTAGGAATTAGGTGCGTCAATATGGGCGATCATACGGTCATGTAGCCAGTGGTGGAATGGGACTAAAAATCATCCCGGGACTCTCGACCGGCCCACTTCGGTACCGCTAGTAAATTGTCAACGGGGGGAGTGGGGGATGTCAGGGGCGGCAGGTATTGTAGGCTAGGGAAGGCTAAGCCTTCCCAAATATTTGTGTCACTGCATCCTGGTAAAATACAAAAATAATGTCTTTGTCTTTGACATTAGCGCTGCTAGCCACCTGTGCCCTGTACTACGAAGCCAGTTCAACATACCCTGGATATGTCTGAGTAACAAACAAACTAACAAACGAGATCTCGCTAAGCGGTCCTACGATGCTGGTTATCAACTCGGTAAATCAAGCCAGGGTTTCTCTCACCAGCAGAGAGCGCATTCACGTGAAAGGGGCGGGGTTAGCTACATTTGACCAATCACAAACAGGGACAAGTGTACTGACAGCGCAGCGTCATACTTCATTAATGAAAAGTAAACTAATATTAGACAAATATGAGCTTTAAACATCCATGATTTAAACATATAATCCAGGCTACAAGCCACAGAGTTGCACCTGCAAGGAGAATACAGAACAACTGGTTAAAAAATAACTAGGCCTACCGAGTGTTTGAAAGCGTATAGTTTTATGATATCACTGCCCCGTCTAAGACACGAGTGGATCTGACTTTAATTACATTTGACTCGAGTGTTTCGTCAACTTAATGTGTTGCTTAAAATAATACTTCTGCATACAGTATGTGACACTGTAAGTGTTGCACGGCCAGATACGGCTGGAGAAGCTGACTCAGACAAGGAAATATATGATATATTATGATATTATATGATCGATGATCTGATAAGTGCGACACGTCGCCCAGATAGCAAAAGATGTTAAATCAATGTTGAATTATGGTCAAAAATGTTGATTTTTGGTTAAGGTTGAAGATTGATGGTGGATCAACCTTAAATGTTGAAAAGATGTCATTGAATTTTTTCTTGATGGGGGAGGGAGGGGGGGTACTCTGTAGGGGGGGGGGGGGTGTAGTCTGTGTGTGGGGGTGGGGGGTGTGGGGGGGAGAAATATCCCACATAAATCCGAAAAAGTGTTGAGGCCAAAATTGACCACCCAACAAACAGTTAGGAGCACATTTCAGATTAGTAGTACTTTGTAGTGACACTATTTTGGGTCCCTAACATTCATTGAGCTAGGGACTTTTTGTATGCCTCCCCCCCACTAATTGGATGACGCTGAGTCGAATGGTAGGTGACATCAATGGTCTACAACTTTTCAATAAGAAGTTACAGATTTTTGAAATAGTTGCAGATTTTGCTTCTTTTTTTTAAAATTAAAAAACACTTTTTCAGACTCAGAAAAGACGTTGAATCGAATGGGCTCGGTCTCGGACTCTAATGTTGTTGTTTTTTTTTTTGTCTTTTATCAAAATATATCTATTCCGACTTTTTGACGCTGAATCCAACGGTGCCAGTCTCGAAGCTGTACGACCCATAGTGGCCAAGATAATCATAAATAACTGTCTCAAAGGCTTGGAAAAATATTTTTTTCAAAATCAAACACCAGATTCTGGGCCAGCGCGCTGCCCCGAACGTGCCCATATAACTTTCGTCACACACGGCCTTACGGTTCTCTTTAATTGGCTGGGGTCAAGGGGCTTTCTATTTTGCGTTATATCTCGATAACTATAAGGTTTTGGAATCGGCCTTTCGGATATGTCGTACAGCTCATCAAGGCGCACGCGTGGATGCCCTTGGTGTCCGACATTCCTACGAGAAGTTTGTTTTTCAAAGTTTTCATTCAGTATGGCCTAAAGGTCTTACCCTCTGTGAGGCTCCCTGAAAGTGCAGGACTCTGGGTGGGAGTGTCGTACGAGAAAGGCGAAGACATCCACGCATGCGTCTTGGCGAGCTGTACAACATATCCGAAAGGCGGATTCTAAAAACCTATCGTTGTGGAGTTAGAACGATTTATTGCACTGTAAGACCGAACAGTCCAAGCTTCTTGAAGAATATGGGTTGTTTTAACCCAAACATTTATAAAAGTTAATTCACCGCTAATTGTCTGACGACTATGAACTGATTTGTAATATTGTGTATACAGTATTCAGGGTGCTAGTGTGTGTTAAGATGAGAGATAAAAACCATCCCTTGATTGCAAAGTTAATGCAGACTAGCTTTGCCCTGCGGCGCAATGAGATCATCAATGATGAGCTACCTGTTGGAGAGACCCTGGAACGCTGGCCTGCCTTGACAATGGAGTCACAGGTAAAAATATTTTAGATATTACAACTATATAATAATTTTGTGTGCCTTTGTCACTGATAACTTGGCATGTTTACTCAGATTTAGCATCTCATGTTTCTGTTTATCTCTGCTGCCTTCAGTCCACATATACATTGTACTCTGAATTAAATAGTCATTTTATATTTGTGCAGAGTTTCACAAGATAACGAACCTCAACCTGAAGAACCACTTTTACGCGGAGTTGGATCGGCATGCTCTTGAGCTTGTTCAGGAAGAAGGCGGCACGCAAAGGCGAAGTGTCTGAAGTTCAGCTCTTCACCGCCTATGACCTCCAGGTGAGTCGGTTAAGCCTCTTGGTGTTTTATTATCATACTAGAGTGGATTTTCTGTGTGTGTGTTGGGGGGCAGAGGGTCAGCCTGATAGATTTAGATTTATTATTAAGATACTTGTGTTTGGGGAGGGAACAGCAGTGTTAATGTTATTGCACCTTGTTGTTGTGCTAATGAGATACAGGTGGGATCGCAGACGCCTCAATTGCTTCAAAATGGTAATCTCTTCAGTCATGGAAGAGCCCTTGTGATATAAATTGTTGTGTGGCTATGCTGTTTAGCATCCAAAGTAAAACAAAGATATGTTTTCGCACTCAAGGATCAAGGTGACGTCCATAGCCGACGTGCTGCTCTCCTCCCTGCCTGGATTTCTGCATGAGGATGACTCCAGGTTTCTGAGGCTGTGGCATGTAAGTCAGCATAATAACTGGTTTTCAATGTATGGGACAGAGCATCAAAAAATAGAGGGGAGCGGAGAAAGACACACACACACACACACACACACACACACACACACAACACACAACACACACACACACACACCACACACACAACACACACACACACACACACACACACACACACACACACACACACACACAACACACACACACACACACACACACACACACACACACACACACACACACACACACACACACACACACCACACACACACACACACACACACACACACACACACACACACACACACACACACACACACACACACACACACACACGAACAGACACACATACAAACAGACACACATACAAACAGACACACATACAAACAGACACACACACATAGACAGACACACACATGCACACACACACATAGATACACATACACACAGGTACACACACACATACACACACAGATACACACACATACAGGCACACACGTATACAAACTTACACACATACACACACAAAGACACATTTCCTTACATGGGAGGTTACAATAGTGTCATATGCTAATAACTTTATTTCCTACTGTGTGTTTCAGCTGGGATGTCAGGATTTGGTGCTGCCCATTACCACAAGCTCTACACTAACGTTTTGAGAGACGGGGACACAGAACTCAAAGTACTCCCAAAGTATAGTGAAATACAGTGTATTCCTCACTAATGAACCCAATTTACTACTAAAATGTAAAGTAATATCTTTGTAGACAAATCAAATCACACTAGTCGTGTTTTTTGTGTAAATGTTACAGCATTGGTTTTTCCCTCCTCTAGACTTCTTTAGAGGAAACTGCCACCAGTTTGATCCTGTGTGTGTGTGTGTGTGTGTGTGTGTGTGTGTGTGTGTGTGTGTGTGTGTGTGTGTGTGTGTGTGTGTGTGTGAAAAGGTTAAATCTCTATATTCTGATGATGATCATTGCTCTCTACTTTGTTCATCTGCCCTCTTTGATTGAATACTTTATCAACAGTTGTAAAAAAGTACAGGGGCACAGTTATACAATAATGCTAAAAGCCAAGGATAACAAAAAGCCCTGAGGGCTTGTTTCCATTGTGCTCCTGTGTATTCAATTAATCTGTATGAGTTCTCTCTCCTGAGAGGATACTGAAAATGCCTTTTTTGTTTACCAAAGAGCTGTAGGGAAGGGGAGACCCCTGTTACTGACTAAACACTTGATCACAATATATTCACACACACACACACACACACACACACACACACACACACACACACACACACACACACACACACACACACACACACCTAATAACCTTTCAAAATGTGTGCAGAATGTTTGCGTTTTACAGATGGAACCACACAGATGCACGGCGATGACACCAGGCTGCTTTTGAAAGGCAAGTCTATTAGACTTAGTGTAATTCCTCATATCCAGCTGCCAATCGCCAATGAAGACGACTTCAATGAGGCTGAATCATTGCTGAAGAATGAATCAGTCCGTCAAAAGATGGTAATTTGACAGACTGAACTGCATTCATTTATGAAATGTGGATAATATCAGTGCGGTCAAAATGTGCTTAGTTATTGCTCAACCACAAATAATTCTAGTCTTAGCTACTCAACCACATATAATTGTAGTAACATTTATATCTAACATTTATATTGACATGACCAAAATTGGGACACAAGGGTTAAAGTGGTTAAACATAACGACTGGCATGAACTTGACTGAATACCATGGGCTGGAATATCAGTTTATCAAGTGTATAAAAAACAAAGTTGGTCTCTGTGTATGAAATAAGAGTGCTGTTGTGCTGCTTCTAACGCACAGAACGTAGCTCAATACAACAGTTAAACCAGTTGCCTATTTGTTTCTCTCGTCTGATTTAGATTGCTCGCCTGGCTCTGGTAGGAGGCACCAATTCAGAGAACCTGATCAGACGGATGCTGGCAACTGCTCTGGCTAACGCCTTAGCCTTAGGCTGGAAAGAAAGACAAGCGTTGCAGCAGCAAGAAGCCATTCAAGGAACCGGCAATACAAGACTGCATGTTTGGTGAGTTTCCTCCCCTGCAAACTACTTATTAGCTTAAGTTTAGGGAGTGAGGTGTGACTGATGGTGATTCAGAACATAATTATGCTCTTTGTGAGCCATATAGTACCAACTACCGAGTTTGAATCCAACTCCTATAATGTATTTTATGTCTCTCTGTAATCCCCTGTTGAAGAATAAAGCATGAACTTAATCTAACAAAAAAGGTTAGGTTGGAATCAGGTGATGGTGAAGCTATAAGAAATAAACCAAAAAAAGACAACCTAATTGGTGAGCTTTAGAGGTGCTCGGATGCAAATGTTATTACCTGGATAGAGCCAGGCTAGCCGTTTGCTCCTCTTTCCAGTCCAGTCTTTTAGCAAACTGGCTGCTGACTAGCTTGTGTTACTGTACAGAGTGAGTGATTTTCTTATTATAACAGAAGTTGTATGGGATACACACACTCTCTCTTCCTCACGCTTATTTTTTGTAATCTTGTCTTTCAGCTGCTGCTCGGCAGTTCGACCGCAAGCTGACCCACAATGGCTTCAGTGAAGCTCCAGAGCGCGAGGGAGGCATCCCAAGGAACACAAGTGAAACGAACACAAGTGAAACAAACGGAAGTCCAACTTAGGGTACCCCACCACACTCTGTGTTTTCCTTGTGCATACAGTACAAAGGTTACCGCCTGTGCAATACACGGTGTAGTGTGTGTTTACAAGTTTGGACCACTTCATTCAGTACAGTATTGATGTTGCACTTGTTAATGGTCTGTTAAGATGTAGACCTATACGCAGAAAAGTCATTGGTGAAAAACATTCACTTTTTTAATGTGTTACAGTATGCTTAGAAAAGTTGAATATTTTAATGTAAGTTTTACATTTAGATTCCCATTTAGATGATGGTTGAATCAATATTGATTCCTAACACTAATTCAATATAAAATCAACTACAATTTACATTTAGATTCCTATTTAGATGATGGTTGAATCAACATTGATAGTGTCAGTTATGGTTGAAAGTCCAACGTTTATTCAACATTAAAACAATTTGCGCTTTCTGTTTAATTTCAATGTCCGGGTTTCAACATGGATTCAATATTTCTGCCTAACCATATTTCAACATTGATTCACTCATATTTTAAACTGTATTTCCTTTATCCTGTAATATGACTTTAGAGATTTTAACTCCGCACACTGAGTTGATCTCTTTTCTATAGACGCCGGAGGCGGGCAGCGTCAGGTAAAAAAAGTTATTTAGCCTTCCCAAACCTGAGCCTCATGCGCCGCCTATGGGGGATGTGCTAGTGACTTATCGGACCGGCCCACTTCGGTACCGGCCCATCGGGATTCGTCCCGATGGCCAGTCCGCCACTGCACCCAGCCCACGTAAACTGTCAACGGGGGGAGCCTCGCTGCGGGGAAACGGTGGACCTAGAGTCCCGATCGGAGTGGGAATAATAATAATAATAATAATCCGTGCATTTTATCCATTAATTTCCCAACATTGTGGTAATCGTTTAATCCACGTTGGTGTACTACAACTACAAATAGCATCGGTTTGTTTTCTCATCAGGAAATGCAGACCGGCTCAAACAAACGATTTTTAATCATCATCCTCACGATCATTTAATGTATCATATCTTCGCCGAATTGACATGAAAGCACTAATAAATGTAGTTTCATCCACTTGAGTTTACAACTACAAAAATAATCCATTTGTTTTTATATCACATCCTACGAGAGGAAATTCAGCAGCTCTCACTGCCGATTTTTAATCCTAATTTAATCATCATCTTCACCACGATCATTTATGTTTATGTTCGCCGAATTGACATGAAAGCACTGACAAATATGAATATACTGTAGTCAACTTAATTAAAACGTTATTAACGTGCCTAAACTCAGTAATTCACCATTTCTACGCATGACAACACACCTTGTCCGTGTTTGGTTCTCTCGCCGCAGTGAAGCGTTCCCGCATTGACGTCACTTCCGGCTTCCCCCAAAACTTCAAAATGAGTCGAAGGAATTTCCCCGCGATGTTCGAAATTATTGATATTTATCGGAACGGTATCGCACCTTCTTTTTTAAACTGACGGTTCGAGATGACTAGTAGCCCAATATTTCATTGCACAACAGTTGTTGGGATGCTGTCACAGGCTCTTTAAGTAAAGTTTTGTATAAGAAAGTAAAAGTATTGACTGTGCTTCTGATGATTATTATGATGATATCAATCTGGCACAATATATATACCTCAACATTTAAAATTGAGAACATTCTGTGTACTTTTACTTAGATTTATTCCACAACTGCAATACACACACACACCTCCATCTTGGTTTCATTACTTGTTTAGTGAGTATAACAGTGAAAACGACTCGACTAACACACCTACTATATCCTCAGAACTGTTACAGGATGTGTATTTTGTAAATTGTGTATTTTTGTATCATAATTTTTTTATCTTTAAGATCTTTTTACGCATGCTTTTTAGGTAACCTGAAGCTGTCTTTGGCTCTTTTCTGCTGTAGCAATGTAAATTTCCCCTCTGTGGGACTAATACATGTTTTCTGATTCTGTAGAGGGTCTAGTTTAACCTGATCACCCTGCAGTGACCTGCTGACCTGCTGAATCCTCGTGCACACAGCGTCTCCCGGCAGCGCTCTGAGAGCTGCTCCACCCTCCGGTTCAGATCCCTGAAGGCCTGCTGCTCGTACTGCAGGGAACACGGCTCCTGCTCCTCCTCCACCACGTCAGCCAGAGCCAGGCCGTAGGCCGACAGCACGCCGCTGTATCTGTGACACACACACACACCATGTATACATCACTTCAGGGGACATTACATTGACTTACATGCATTTCCTGGAGACTTATCCTAACCTTAACCATAACCATGCCTAACCCTAACCCTTACCCTTAACCTAACCAAGTCTTCACCCTAAAATTAATGATTCCCCTCATGGGGACCTACATTTTGTCCCCATAAGGGAGGCGAGTCCCCACACGTGACTGTGTAAACAGATGTAGGTCCCCACAAGTATAGTAATGCTAGGCCACACACACACACACACACACACACACACACACACACACACACACACGCACACACACACAGTCAGATCAAGTCGGAAATGTGACTTGCATCACAGCAGCTCCATGTGAAACATCAACATGGTTTGACTTTATTGATCTGCCATTAGAAGGTAGCAGTTCATATTCTCTGTTCAGAACATGCTTTGGGTCCCAGAGGATGTTACTGGACAGCCTCACTAGGATTGACCAACAAACTTTGAGTAGATTTTTAACAGGAGGAGTTTTAATTTTAAAGTGTTATTGATTGATTCTATTACAGGCTCAAGTAGATGAACACACACACACACACACACACACACACGGAAACACAACCAATCTCCCTTACTTGTGTATGAAGACAGTCTTCATCCCCAGGGCGCGGGCGATGGCACAGGCATGTTGCCCACCTGCCCCCCCGAAACATGCCAACACATGCTGAGAGGTGTCATGGCCTTTAGCCTGGGAGGTATGGGTGTAAGGAAAGAGAAAAGAATGAAGAGAAATCATAATTAAAATCATTTACACTACAGGTATTTGTGTTGTACCAGTATACATTGATTTTATTTTAGGGATTATAAAGAAAAAAAACAATATATATACAAAAGGTTGAAATGTTAAAGTGAAAACATAACAAAGCACGAGATATGCAAAATGAAAAGAAACAAAGATTACCCTGAAATCTATTTAAATTCCTCCACAATTAAAATGCAAAAATAAATGAAATCTGAAACCACTGGTATGGTGACAGCCCTATTTCACACATTTACCAACCAAACAATTATCTGGAGTTAAAAACCAAAGCATACCTGTGTCAGCGCTCTGATTGGCCGGCACATGGCCTCATTAGCAACACGGATGAATCCCATCGCAACCTCCTCCACACTCATCTCTGACCCGCTGCCGTTGTCTCCATTTGTACTAACCTGCGACTAAGAACACAAAAAAAACACATTACAGCCTCATCAGTAATACTCTCTTATAGACTTACTTAGAACTATATCAGTAGTTTTTAGTGCCTGTGATTGCTTAGAGGACAGGAAGAGGTTGATCTCCTTGCTCAGACGATGGAAATGCTTCATGGTTTCCTCTGAAGACAGCGCCTCATTCTCCCCCAGCCCGAAGATCTTTGGGAAGAAGGACGGGAGGAGTCGACCCAGAGCTAAGTTAGCATCGGTCACAGTCAGAGGGCCGCCTAGGAACACAACAAAGGGAATACATTTAAACTGAATGCGGTTCAAAGCGGGTATTTCAGTCTTGTATTTTAACATGTTATGTAAGTCTCTGAGAAATGTTATGCTCTGCCCGACAGGGAACATTAGATTTGAAGTCGTGTTTATTTTTGTTGGCACACAGCACATTTCCAACTGAGCACTAGGAGCTCCAGCTTCAGTTATATCATCTGAAACCTAGACCTGTGCCAATGTCCAGGCTTCATATAGCTAAACCAGATTATAAATCCACAGAAGGGGGGAGGGAGGAGGACATGAGGAGACAGAAGTAGAAGCTCTGTGTGGATTTATGTCACACTGATGGATTTAATGACGGAAAGAGTGGGCGAAAGGTGGGAGAATCGACCTTGACATGTATAGTTTGTAAAACAGATTAAAAAGGAGGACGCACAACAGTGAGTTACCTTTTCTGTAGCAGGCGGGTCCTGGATGAGCTCCTGCAGACTCTGGTCCAACCACAAACATCCCTGATCTGAGAGGAAGGAGAGAACACAGAAAGGAGAGAGGCCATGAAACCCAAAGGGGCAGAAATTCTACAAATCTGGATCCAACTGGATGCAGAGAGGAAGAAAGAGTATCGTGAATGTGTGATAGGCGTGTGGTGCAGTGGATAGAGCCTTGGTGTTCAGATCAGGGGGTCACAGGTTCAAACCCCACTGCAGTAAGCATGTCGTTGTGTCCCTGAGACACAACGACACAGTATTGAGTATCTAAGTCGCTTTGGATAAAAGCATCTAACAAGTAATGATAACATGGCCTTATCTGCTTAAAAAAACGAGTACTCAAAATCTCAAAGCTTAAGTACTTTGGACAAAAGGGCCTATAGTCTTTCACGCCTGTGCCACTTTGTTTTAGTAAGAACTGAGGTAATTTTATCCTAGCACTTTATACAATCAGATTTGAAGTCGACCCCCAGGTTTAAGCACAGCGGGGTCTAATCACCAAACACCATTACGTGCATCTGTGTATTCCTCTGCAATACATATATATCGTTACATCAACACTGTCTCTCCTGATTGAAATGAAGCTTAGTGCAAGTTCAACCAGACCGTCTTTAGTCATTCTTCCCATATTCCCAGTTTACTACTCACTCCGCCTCTATTCCCACAAGCCTATCATAAATCTGCTCTCCCCCTTCCTCCCAGTTGTCATTTTCCTGTTGTTCAGAGCTAGTGACCGACCTGAAGAAGAGGCGGGACCCTCCTCCTGCAGCTACAGTGTTGATGTCCAGCTGCGGGGCCTGCAGGGTGACCCCGGCAGTCGTTGCCTCGAACACGTGTTCATACTGACCCGCGTAGCGACTTACATCAGTGGATGTTCCTGGAGAGTGCAATAAGATGGAAGAAATCAGGAAGACAAGTAGCATGGAAAGCTAACACTTAGCATCCCTCCCGTTTATTCCCATTTTCTATAATCTGTAAATAATCTATGCACAGGATAATAAAACAGGTCACATGTAATAACAATGTAAAGGCGTTTAAAACTGCAAAACAACAGCAGGAAGTTCCTCACATAGTGTGTTTGCCTGCAATAAATGTACACTAACAATATTCCTCCGCTTCTCTGCAGCTCCACTGTTCTTAATTATGCAGCATTGCCCCTACTCACCTCCCATGTCAAAGCCAATCACAGGTTTCTTCTCCATCTGGTTGTATGAAGTGATGGCGTATCCCACCACCCCCCCCGCGGGGCCGGAGAGGACGGCCCGCGACCCGCAGAACTGATCCATGGGAGTCAGCCCGCCGTCCGACTGCATGAACAGGACGTCCACATCCTGAGTACAGAGGGACGGTAGAGATGGAGGAGATCATATTGTTGTTTGGATGAAGCTCAGCATATCAAAAACGTGTCTAAACTTCAAAAACAGAAGCGCCACCTGCAGATTAAAATGGACGTCACTGCTGCCTGGTGTGACCCAGCAGAGTCGCATTCAAGTGATTGCTATAAAGTCTTAAAGGTCCCCTATTATACTGTTTTTCATCAATATATCACAGGTCTCAGATATATACAGAACATGTCTCTGATTGGCTGAAACACCTAACAGATCATTGCAGCATTACCCATAATCCCCTCTGTTTCAGCCCTGTTTCCAAAGTGCTGATTCTCTGTCTGTTACTTTAGATGAAAATAAGGAGCCCCTCCCCACGCCCCTCTGAGAGACATTTGGTTACAAAGAACTCAATGGTGCTCTAGGAGGAGATTCAGGTGATAAGGTGGGGGGGGGGGGGGGGGGTTACCTTGGTTGCTGATTGGCTAATGGCTACACAAGACAAAACATCGTTATGACATCGCAAAGTGGCCAAAATCTGATCAGCTAATTTTTCTTTTTATAGAAATGGATCAGGACAAAAAGTGAGAGCATTTCTTTTTCCTGAAACTTTAAAAGTCTCTTCACACAGAGGGGACACGTGTTTAAGTAGAAGAGACATGGACAAGTGGATTTTGCACAATAGGTGACCTTTAAGTGGGTCTAGTGGAAAACACACCTTGAGGCCCCCCTTGAACCCAGAGGTGAAGCCCTTTAAATACTGATGTATTTTGGGAGTGAGGTATGCATCTGCGCAGACGGTGTATCCGCGAGGCACCGCCCGCACCATGGGCATCACCTGGCTGGACAGAGACACCTGAGAGAAGCCCAGACGGAGAGCCAGAGCCCCGACGGCTTTCTCATGATCCGACCATCTGAAGGAGAGAGGCAGAGGAATGAGGCGAGGCAGGAATGTAAAGCAAACATACAAGTCTTATGTAATTAAAACCGCCCCTCTAAAGCCTGCCTTATCTTTTAAAGCTGAGATATGTGAAAGCAAGTTGGGCAAGTGCTTTGACCACTTGGAGGTAGAAGTGTGAATGGATTCAAGGAGAACATGGGAATAGATACAGTTATTGATCTCACACTAGTATTATATAACGTCATGTCCTTGGTGTGCGAGTTTTGATGTGAATTGTATTAGGTGTGTTGTTCTATAGATCTGTTGCATCCACTTCTTTCCAGTGAATTAAAACATGTTCGATAAAGTGGGATACACTTTAATATAATGCACGTTTTTAATTTCCAGTTACTTGGAGAACTTTTATTTTGTTTGAGCGAGAGAAGGTCCTGTAGCTTTGGCAATTTAGCAGAAAATGTAAGCTAAGAAATACTAAATGTTTTATTATGGAATGTATAGTTCTGAGAAGGAAAGAAAAGTTGGAAACGGCAGGTTTAGACTTTAGATGCACCTCTTAAAGTTAAACATGAACTTTCCCCCAGTGCAGCTCATGGGGACCCATACAGTAACAGTGGAAACAGGCAGACACCCGACACCTCTGACATACATACCACTATCCCCACAGAGAGGGTGGGAGCTGTTCACCAGTGTACAATGACAGGGAGGACAGACAAATGACTTCTATAAGAGAAGGAGAGATGGGCGGGGAGAATCCTTAGAAGGTAGAAGGACAAGATGTACTGACGTGTAGGAGTGCAGCAGGAGGACAGCGAGGCTGGTGATCCCCCGGGACAAAACCCCCTTCAGGTCCTTCTCCACCAGATCCAGATCCAGCTCCCTCCACACCTCCAGAGAGTCTCCTGTGCTGCCTGAGGGAAAACACACACACACACACACACACACACACACACACACACACACACACACACTGATTTAGATTACATTCAACCTATTGTCCTTGCACAAGCAGTGAGCCTCTAACCAAAAGTGCAGAGGGATATTTAGTATGATATAAATCTATACTGTATAAGGCAGTATAAATCAAATCAAGTTTTATTTATATAGCACATTTATAAACGATTTTTGGTCGAGCCATATAGTATACACATTACAAACAGCAGTGCAGAAAACTAAATACACTATAGATAAGATATAAATAAGACAGTTTCATAAAGACATAATAAAGAATTAATAGGAATATATTATGGGCCGTTTTTAAATTCTAGGAATAAATATGAGTATGCCATAGAAAATAGTTGTTTGGAAAGTTTTTGTAAATACACATAAATTGTGAAGAAATGAGTCACTAAGTATCCAGGGGTGTGTGTGTGTGTGTGTGTGTGTGTGTGTGTGTGTGTGTGTGTGAGCTGACTTTCCTACACTTACAATACATATAATGTATTCCTACCACCACTGAAGTCACGACTGACATAATGTGAAGTGTATTGGTGGTACAATGGTTTGAGTTTCACACCTGTGACAATACGCTTGGGGTCTTTCCTGGGCAGCTGGCAGCCATCTTGCACGAGAACAACCCGCTCGGCCACTTCTATGACTTCTTCATACAGCACATCAGGAACTGCCACCTCCTACACGCACACACACACCACACACACACACACACACACACACACACACACACACACACACACACACACACACACACACACACACACACACACACACACCACCCACACACACACACACACACACACACACACACACACACACACACACCACACACACACACACACACACACACACACACACACACACACACACACACACACACACACACACACACAACACACACACACACAGGAAGTCAATGAAAAGCCGGTCTTGAGGAAAGTTTGACCAACAGCCCCTACAGATAAGGATGAGGCCATATGTCAACATGCATAACTGTTCTGCATTAGCTCCATAGATAAGTGACCATTTAAACCATTAATGGTACAACTGGTCAGGGGACAAAGTCCAAAAACTGCCCCGTGTTCTGTTATGTGAAATAATGTCTTATCCTTGTATGATACAGGGACCTGTCCCCAGGATATTCACGAACAACACATTCAGAACAGTAAAACACATCAAGATGATGATTTAGGAACTGTGGTCGGATACGCTGTCTCTTTAGAATACAAGTAATTCACCTGTGGCCTTTTCAGTTAGCATGTTGTATAACATCGCTTTACATATGGAAGATACATGGGCCGACCAGGCACAGACCCAGAGGCCCAAACCTTGAAATCACCTGCAAAACGTCACGACACTTATCATAGAGCTGCAACATGTCCACAAAGTCTTAAAATTACTAAAAGAGGCACAAAACAACAAATATGACGCATAAAGACCACAAGGAAGGAAGTAATGAGAGCAAAGACACTAATAATTAAACACAAAACCAAAAAATATGCAAACAGACTACAGTGAGAGACAAAATGAGATGAGACACAATGACCAGAAAGTGATGAGAAACGACAACAAAGACAAGCTTAAAACAACGAAAAGGGACAACACAACAGTGCTAAGGCCTTTTAAGTGTCTTTGCTCAGGGACTCGTGACTTTACAATTTAGTTTGAAACCTTTTCGTATAAATATTCATGTGTTAAGAACATCGAGCATTACACACCAGATCGAACAGCTTGGGTCTGGCCTGAGTGCCGATGTGCAGCAGGTCTTTGAAGCCCTGTGTGACCATCAGAGCCGTGCGCTCCCCCTCTCTCTCCAGCAGAGCGTTGGTCGCCACCGTGGTGCCCATCCGGATCCAGCCAATCAGAGAGGTGTCCACCGGCTGCTCGCGGGGGAACACCCGCCCCGTTTCCTGTACAAAAAGATATCATGGTTCACGTGGTTTTTGATTTTGTGTTGATTTAATGAGCAATGCTATAAAAGCTACTTGGATCTGTGCAGCATTCATTCATCCCCCACACGACCACAGTCAGGGTCACATGTATGCCTTTGGAAACACATCTAGGGTGGGTGAAAATCTGCACACAAATGTACTATCATGTAAAAGTAGATGTATCTGGGTTTTGCCCTGACGAAACAACACATTTAAAGACGTCACCTTGTACTTGACATGGGCATTTTTCACTAGTTTGACGTGTTATACTGAATTATCTTTTATTATTAAAACAATTGCTAGCTAAAAAATAAATTCTCTTTGTTTTTGCAATTAAACAGGTATACATATTGGTAAAAATGGCTTCCGAAGAGGTGAGCTATGGAACTTGAAACAGACTCATGCCATAGTGTTCAAACTGAGACCATAATTACATTTAGAGTCAATGCTTTTATTGGCATTTGTGCATCGTGTAGTTATGACAATGAAAATCTTAGGTCACATTTAATGAGGATTCCAGAGCTACAAGTTAAGACGGCTACATTGGTCTTTGAGTGTTCGGTAATTCTCCAAAACTCTTTGTACAAATGGAATATTAACTAGTAAATGCTTGCTTATGGTATGAATAATGTCCTGTCACGTTACCTCCTCCAGGACCCTGCGGATCCCCTCTGTTGGGGCGTCTTTGTAGTTCTGGGGGTCCCGGGACAGCAGCTTCAGGACTCTCTCGCTCCCATCGGGCAGACGGGCAAACACATCGGTGAAGGTGCCCCCCCGGTCGATGGCAAAGTCGAATTTCCCCTGAGTCTCAGCCATGGTGAAGAGAGAAGAAGAGCTGCTGAGAGAGATAGTCTGCAGTCACAGGAGGAGAGTGAGGTGAGTTATATCCTCTGTATCACTGCGCTGATAACACACACATGCTCATTCACTAAATACACACTTATTGCACACTCACATTTCTTATCAACCCCCACCACGCTTATATAAGTCAGACCCCCCCTCTCTCTCTGATCTCCAGGTTTGGTTTAACATTTTGCTGACTACAGACATTCCTCACTCATCAAAACGTTTCACACACTCCTGTGCATCTTAACTTCACACTTATCTTACTCTCAACAGATGTGATATTTGACTAAAAGCAGTAAAACCACAGCGGAAAAAACTACAAGTATAACACAAAAATGTAAAAGTGCAAAAGTTTAAGCATCAAAATATACTTTAAGAAAAGTACTTTTTATGCAGAATTTGTCCATAAATATTAATGCAGGATGTTCATCAATACAATCTTGCAGCTGGTCTAAGTAGAGCTGCATTTATTAATGTATACTACTGGATAATTACATTATAAACTATATTAAATTGGTTGATAGCATTTTGTATTAATATAAAGGAGGTAGAAGTAGCAGAAAACAGAACTGGGTCATTCTACAGAAAAGGTGGAATCTGGTACAAATCTGCTGAAATATATTCCTTCTAAAAACATCTAAAACCTGTTAAATAGCAATAACTAACTCTTAACTTGATGAATCCACAACAAGTAGAGCTTAAAGTATTTTTATTATTTATATTATTTTTATACTTTGCATACTTAGGAATGTCACTGGTGTTACGTGTTACCAGGAAGAAGTAACACCAGTGACAATTTGGAGAAAACACTAGCATTTTAACAAAATTGCTGCCATGTGTCAGACCACATGTGGCTTCAGTCAATATCAAAATCGTTTAACTTTTCAATACAATACATTTTCCCATTCAAATGTTCACCCCTAGGGCTATGCAATGAGTAACACTAATGACAGACTTGAAAGACGCACGTACAAGTTGAAGATAAAATGACACCTTTAACAAACAAAGTAAGAAGTATCTGACTTATGTCTTTGTCCACTGCCTCAAATGATCTCTTGTTACAGGAGGCACTTCAGTACATTATTTAAAAAATAAAAGCGTGTTGTGTAGCAGTAACACCAATGACGTAATTTTGGGTGACTGATATTTATTTGATATTATAATAATAATTTGCGGTTTTTTTTACCATTTCAGTTTTATATTTAATGCTTTTAATGTTATGTAAATATAAATTAGATTTATTTATTATTATATTATTATTTTATTGATTGAAAAATCTTTCAAATTAAAACTATAGGCTCCACTTCCATGTATGATCAAAGTAACAAGGCAGTTCCTTGAACTTGACATTTTAAATAAATTGCAATTTACGTATAAAACCATTTTTTATTTAGTACCATTGCAAAGACAATCTCTATTTATTCAACATATATAATGAATGAGAGTATTTGGTCAACGTCATGTATTTTGGTGTCTGCAAAAGTAAGTGACCGCACTTCCACCTTTTCTGTAGAATGACCCAACTACTGAAGTAAAGTACACATGCAGTACTTGAGTACAAGTATGTCTTGTACTTTTAGCTCGTTTGTGACAATTACAAGTTTTCTGCATGACCTTTAACAAACCATGTCTGATTTGTGAGTTTAACCATGCTATTACATATATATAGTGCATTTTCTTTTACAAATGCAGATTATGTCATTTTAAAAGGAGTATTCAGTCACAGCCAAACAGAGAGGATCCCTGCAGGAATATCAATGAACCCCCATAAAGTGAGATAGAACAGTCATAAACTCGCTACTGATTCTGCAGCTGTTTGGTTTGGACTGTTATCGTTAGAGAGACATTAGAGACAGTAATACAGGATACTGCAATATAAATGAGTTTTTGAAGACTGTCTGCAGCTGTGCATGCTGTGTCTGCAGACCCTTCAGTCTTTGTGCAGTAGGATTGCTTGCAGGACTCAGAATCGACGCTAAATGTGTGCACAAAGTGTCGGTGTTTACCGTGTTCACTCACCGGTCCGCCGCTGCTGCTCTGTCGGGTGATAATCTGTGATAATCCGGTAATTATCAAATGTTCCTCCCCTCTGCATTGACGGTGTTTGAAGGACAGGAAACACAAGGCTGCTGCTGCTGCCTGAGGGTTAAACCCCGCCCCCCTGAGAGGCCCCGTTGACAGGGACGAGGACCAATTGACCTGTTTTTATGCTGTCCTAAAATATGAAGCTAAACTCTAAATTAAAATGTTTCATCATACTCCATGTTATTTTGAATCCATCACATCTGACACCACGCATGCACCTTGTCCAAATGTCCACACAGCGACACCTGCTGGTGGTTTACTGGAAGTACAGATGTGACAGTGAATGATAATGTAGTATAAAGTGGTCCTCTGCAATTAAACAATACATTACAAAATCCAGTATATAAAACACAAAATAATGCCATCATTCAAGACTGACTGCACCACTTTAGTCACCTGAACATCAATACAATTCAAAAAGTACATTTACAAGAAATTATAAATCTAAAAGTTGAAGCAAATTAGAGGTAAACAATTAGGAAAAGGGAACATGGGTTAAAATATGTCATATGCTTAAATTATTACTAATAAATTGTCTTCCAGATTAACACCAGAACTAAATTTACGGGGTCTGTAGAAAAAAGATATAAAAACAGGAATATATTATTTAAAATAAAACTAAAGCAAGCTCTCAGAAACGGAGAAACAGCAAACAAAAATGTTCTGTTGATAGTAAATCATAGCTTGAAGAAAATAGAAATATCTAAACTTCCAACTGTCAAATTATGTGGAAACCCATATGGGAAATTATTATTACACAATAGTACCATTTTCAAAATGATGTATGTTTTAGTTGAATAAAGTTTACATTAGTATGCAATAATTAAGTTAGCATTTGCATTTTGACATACTATGTATGTCCAATTGTTAATAAATTCCTTTCTATTTTTAACTGAGACTTTAATGTTTTCAACATTTATTTAAACAGGTAGTATACAGATTTGGTTAGGACTTATAGATAAAACAATCCTTTAACTAATTTGTTTCATTAAAGGTATTATTATTGGAGTGAATAAAGAACAAAGACATGTGTGAGTTTTGAAGTGTATTTATTGATAATTAAGGCACAAGTGAACACCAGCGACACGGAGCTGATGTTTGAACACAGGTAACAGTGGAGACTTCTTATGGCTTGTCAGTGAGGGGCAGTAGTGTAGTGGAGGTGAGGATTCAATCAGAATAACATGCAAAGATGAAACAGAAATTATTCAAAATACTACCATGGGTACAAAGCTTTTAAACGTTTAATAAAGCTGTAAGTGTGCTGGCTAACATGTAGCCGACCTATTAAGCTTCCGGACAAAATGAATAAATGTGCCTTCTCAGAAATGTTTTCAAGTATTGCAATAAATCAGACTATTAACTTCTATTTATTAATAATATCAGCATATAACACTCAGTACCTCAGCACAGCCTGCTTCCACTCAAACATTAACAATCATTTCAAACTTCTTTGGTGACAAAGGACACATGCAGTCAGACACAAACATTGTAACAATATATAACTCTATTAACTTTGTTTGAATACCTCTATGGAGAAAATTGCACGTCAAGATAAGACCGATTTAGTCAGAAAACGTCCTCAGAATGAACCTGCAACAGCTTTTGTGCACAAGAATAAGGCCACAGTTTAGTTTCAGTTTAGTTTAGATGTTTGGATGTTTTTATGTGGGTCTTATGAAGTACTTATCCACAGTCAGTGTATTACTGACAGCATGCAGTTTGGGTAACAGGCAGGAGTACAAACAGGAAGCTAAGTAATGAACTGCTTTTTCTCTACTAAAGTGAATATGGAGAAGCACCAACAGACAACGCCACTTCACACATCCTAACCGTCCCTTTAATGTAATGCATTGTAACTGCTTCCAAAACAGAAAAGGACACACCTGTATTGCTTCACTTGCCGTGCAAACATTTTAAAGTCAGAAGTGATCTTTTTAAAATATATATATCAACGTATAATTTAAAAGGTTTAATTAAAAAAATAAGTTATTCTAGTGGCACTGAAAAGTGGTTAGAAATGGTGTCCAGTTATAATACGAGGAACCTGCTTGAATACACTTTTCGTTTAAGCTTAATCCTCTTTTCTCTATTTTAGAGAATACTTTATTTAAAGCTGTATATCTCAGTACATTTTAAAATCTGACCTCTCGGGTTTCTCAGTGGCAGTTCTGACATTTAGGATGACATTTCTGATTGTCGACGTTGCAGCGACATCCCCCGCTGGTGTCTCCAGGACCCTTTAAGAAAAGGATCAGAATAAGAGGTGACTTACCTTTCAAATACTTTTTTAACCACCAAGTTGTGGCAGATTTGTATTTGGATCATTGTTCCAGGGTGTTTGGATTTCTACATAAAGGGTAATTGAAAATGTTTTCTTACCCCCGACCCCCAGCGAGGCCCTCTGGTCACCCAGCAGATCTCAGAGTGACAGACGGTGCAGCGCAGCCAATCACATCCATCCCTCTTCTGCACGATGATGCCACACTGCGGACAGTGCATGGCCTCGCCTGACTGCACCATGGTCTGTTTGAGACAGAGAAGTGTGAGTGACAGTTTCTGATATGCAGAGATGGCAAAAGTACACACATCCTGTACTCAAGTAGAAGTACAGATACTCGTGTTTAAAAATACTCTGGTGAAAGTAGAAGTACTGACTAAACTTGTTTACTCAAGTTAAAGTAAAGAGGCTTTGAAATGTACTTCAGTAAAAAGTACCCATAACTAGCAGCTGTTTTAAAGAGTACCTGACCTCCCTTTATATTAATAGAACAATAATGTCATTGTTAGCTAATGAATGTTTCCATGCTGAACAACGGCAACATGACAACGTTTCCATTGGTCCCTCTTCTTTAGAGAAGACCAGGAAGTGATGGATACACGGATCGTGTTCAAATCAATAGGCACGCAATGACTCTAAAGAATAATGATCACGCATCAAACACACATTCAGACTAAAGGAACCAGCTGTTTGGGAAATGAGAGAAGTAGAAAGTACAGGTATTTGAGTTCAACATGTAAGAAGTAGAAAGTACAGGTATTTGAGTTCAACATGTGAGAAGTAGAAAGTACAGGTATTTGGGTTCAACATGTGAGAAGTAGAAAGTACAGGTATTTGTGTTCAATATGTAAGAAGTAGAAAGTACAGGTATTTGTGTTCAATATGTAAGAAGTAGAAAGTACAAGTATTTGAGTTCAACATGTAAGAAGTAGAAAGTACAGGTATTTGGGTTCAAAGTGTGAGAAGTAGAAAGTACAGGTATTTGAGTTCAACATGTAAGAAGTAGAAAGTACAGGTATTTGGGTTCAACATGTGAGAAGTAGAAAGTACAGGTATTTGTGTTCAATATGTAAGAAGTAGAAAGTACAGGTATTTGTGTTCAATATGTAAGAAGTAGAAAGTACAGGTATTTGTGTTCAATATGTAAGAAGTAGAAAGTACAAGTATTTGAGTTCAACATGTAAGAAGTAGAAAGTACAGGTATTTGGGTTCAAAGTGTGAGAAGTAGAAAGTACAGGTATTTGTGTTCAACATGTAAGAAGTGAAAGTAAAAGTCGTCAGAAAAAAAGGGCAGGGTGGAGAAGTCCATAGGGACTTGGCTTGGCAACTGGAAGGTCACCAGTTCAAGTCCGGGAAAGACCAATTGCTACCGAGGTGTCCGTTCCCTACACTGCTCCCCACGGGCGCCGTACATAATGGCAGCCCACTGCTCCTAACACTAGGATGGGTCAAATGCAGAGAAACCATTTCGTTACATAGTACCTGCACTGTGTAATGACAATAAATTGAATCTAATCTAAAAGTAAGTAGTGGAATAAAGTACTGATACCAGAAACATTTTTGTACAGTAACAAAGTATTTGTACTCCTCTACTTCCCACCTCTGCTGATAAGCATGAAACGTGATTTTATCCCAGATTGGTTATTGCACCAGTGCATTCATTAAAACCAGTGAAATAGACAGCTTAGAGGAGGTTTTTCTTTCACTTCACAGTTCACACATAAACACAAGTGAGTGCAGCTTGCCTTCAGTAGGTGTGTCGTCCTCCTGGCTGCAGAGTCATTTATAGCGCGCGCTGCGAGGTCATCCTGGTATTGCTTACAGTTCATTCCCTCGTGGATAGACTGAGGAGAGACGGGACATAGACACAAGGAGCTAAATATAACCTCAGTGGAAGTTTAATGTATACAAATAGAAACCTTTCTGTCTCTAAACAGCCTGAGGGGATCAGTCCAATTAGAAACATGTGAGTCTCAATAAGTTCTTTCAAAGGGCTTGTTGTTATCAATTAGCTCCGACTAATTTATTAGAGCCCAGTACAATCTTTCTACTATTTCTATTATCACCAACACAGAATATATAATTATCTACCACTAGGGGTCTCCTAATCGAAACATGACACCGTCACAACTAACAAAATAAAACGCAATCTTACCTTGATTACATTTACGGATTGCTCTGGGTTTAAAAATGGTTGGAAATAATGTGAGTATCAAACTCAACAATATATATATATGTAACAAAGTCTAGCTGTTTTCTACTTTGAATGCAGTAATCTTAAACATTGCCCCAGTAAATGATCCAATGCTGTATCATGTGTGTGTATATACTGTTGATATGTCCTACCTTGCAGATGAGGCAGTTGTGCTTGGTGCAGACGGGGCAGTGGAAGACGTTGACCGTGTCCTCGTACACACACCAGCCTGCACAGTCGGGGGTGGCGCAGTGATAGCTGCCCTCGCACCGAGACTCTGCCACCGACAGTCCTCTCTGCAGCCAGCGCTCGTACTCCTCTGCCGGCACCAACTGAGGACGAGGAAGGGATGTAAGTTATGAAGGACGAGTTAATACTAATCTCCACCACCTAGTTTCCGTTCAACATTACCATTACTTCAGTCACATGCTTTTATCACATGGCAATACAGCCCTTTGAGGCATTTCTTGTGATTTGGGGCTATAATACATTTTGATTTGATGTAATACTAAATAATACTGCTAACAGGATTCTGGATTTCAGGATTCTGTTGTTTCCATTGACACATTGTTCTTCCACACATCTTGTTCTGCGCACAAAGGCATTTAAACTGTTACATTCCTTCAGCTTTTCTGTTTAGATTATAGTTAATGTTTTTACATCTAGAAGCTGGGGAGGTTGAGAAATGTTGCTTCATATAAGCTGAAGCCGCTGAAGTCTTTCCTCATGAGGAGAGGTCAAAGTCTGGGCAGAAAACAGAGCAGTAGCTCCAGCACAAAGTACTTTAAATATTCAAAACTTGACTGGAAATCAACACGAAACAGACATACTCCTATAGTTAATGGAAAACAAGATGGAAATCTGTATCCATATTTGCAGCATGCTCAAATATAGTGTATCAATAAAAACTGCAGCAGCATCAAGAGGTGAGCATTCTTCTTGTAGTGGCTAATTGACACCTAGATTCTTGATGTTACTGCTACTTTTCCTGATGGACTAACTCAACACCGTTCTGTTCTCTTTACGCAGAAGGAAGCATTCTTTTAGCTACTTCAGGAAAAAAGGCCAGTTGTAAATATGTGGCCGATAAAACAGTGTGTGTTGGTGTGACTCACGGCTCTGATCTCCCTCTCCTGCAGGGAGCAGGTACAGGAGTACGTGTCGTCTCTGTAGGGACACGCCACCTCCGGCTCCTCACTCAGCATGATGACTGAACGCAGGCACTCTCTGGAGACACACATCGAACAGACAGGAAACACATCATTTCTAAACATCTTTACTCTTGACATCACACTGCCTTTCCACAGAGATGGCAAAAGTACACACATCCTTTACTCAAGTAGAAGTACAGATACTCGTGTTTAAAAATACTCTGGTAAAAGTAGAAGTACTGACTAAACTTCTTTACTCAAGTGAAAGTAAAGAGGCTTTGAAATGTACTGAAGTAAAAAGTACCCATAACTAGCAGCTGCTTTAAAGAGTACCTGACCTCCCTTTATATTAATAGAACAATAATGTCATTGTTAGCTAATGAATGTTTCCATGCTGAACAACGGCAACATGACAACGTTTCCATTGGTCCCTCTTCTTTAGAGAAGACCAGGAAGTGATGGATACACGGATCGTGTTCAAATCAATAGGCACGCAATGACTCTAAAGAATAATGATCACGCATCAAACACACATTCAGACTAAAGGAACCAGCTGCTTGGGAAATGAGAGAAGTAGAAAGTACAGGTATTTGAGTTCAACATGTGAGAAGTAGAAAGTACAGGTATTTGTGTTCAACATGTAAGAAGTAGAAAGTACAGGTATTTGAGTTCAACATGTAAGAAGTAGAAAGTACAGGTATTTGAGTTCAACATGTAAGAAGTAGAAAGTACAGGTATTTGAGTTCAACATGTGAGAAGTAGAAAGTACAGGTATTTGTGTTCAACATGTAAGAAGTAGAAAGTACAGGTATTTGTGTTCAACATGTAAGAAGTCAAAGTAAAAAGTCGTAGTGGAGTAAAGTACTGATACCAGAAAAATGTACTTAAGTACAGTGACAAAGTATTTGTACTCCACAACTTCCCACCTCTGCCTTTCCACCCGTTATAATACATGTTCTCTGAGTACCTGCAGAAGCAGTGCAGACACTCCCTCAGCAGGACCCCCTCCCCTCTCGTCAGGTTCACATAGCAGATCCTGCAGTCCACGGGCTCGGGGTTCGGCAGCAGCTCCTGTCCGTCCAGCAGCACCAGCCGGGCGAAGTTCTCGCTGCGCTCCGCTTCCCGGGCCTGGGGTTATTGGGAGGGTTAGAATAATGCTCTGTTTCCCGTCAGTATTTATCATATGCACAATACACATGGCAATGCACTGAATGTATGCTGGGAAAATGCTCATTTCTGACGTGGAGCTAATCTGAAGTAAACATTGAATACTGCTTTCTATTCCTCCATCTTGTGACTGTGTAACCCCCTCTCTTGGATATCAGCATGTGAAGGACACTGTTCAGGAACTAGTCTCTGTATGTGATGACTGCTTCCATTCTGGAGAGGATCACAGATACATGGATCCTGAGGTTGAAGCTCAAGCCGGTGACGAGTGAGATTGTTCTAACAATGTGTAAGAAGTATAGTAAGACGCAAACATTGTGTATAAACATTTTATTTCAATGTGATTCACAATATACAGTGCAAAAATAGCAATCAGGCTGATACATTCAATTTAGTGGCAGACTCTTATTAAAGTTCATTAAAAAAACACCTGATGCTGATCATGATTATCCAGCTTAATATAAGTACGTCTTATTAAGTCTTTCATAACCTTTAGCACCCCTTTATATATAACCAGATATGTGAGGGCTTCACTCAGGGTTTCACAAGAGAGTCAGACTAAGTGATTTATTTCATTATGATACAAATAAATCCATCTTTCCCAGACTTTTTAAAACTCTAAAATTGCAATATTTGATTTTTTGTATGTAGGATAACATATACCACCACCTATTTGACCGGTATTAGGTTGATAGGGATATATAAAAGTCTTGTAAATCTCATATGACCCACATTCAACTTCAGAGTGGCAATAAAGGGTCATGTGCTTTCTAATAGTATATTCTGCTGAGACGATGGTTCAGGCTGTCAATGAGACATATCTAAACGTGTGTGTGTGTGTGTGTGTTCAGTAGTCCTGGTCCAGGTTAAACAGGAGTGAGTTGTTTTGAGCCTCAGCACTCCTCAGCACCTCTCTTCTCTCTTTCTCCTTTAAAAAAACAGAGACAGAAGAGAGTAAAACTGAGGGGCCGGCAAATTTGAGCTTGAATCAATTTCAGACTTTCCCCCTGCTTAGCATTTGGTCCAACGTGGAGCCCTGTGTTGCTTTAAGGGCTGTACCTATGTTATTCCTTCATTCTAAAATTGCAACTAAGATAATTCACTATAATACCGTAAGAGCTAAACTACAATTTGTGTAATTACATTTTATAAATGTACTTTTTGGTGCTGTTAGATTGCTGCATTTCAGATACGTCTAAACATATTGTATGTTTACATTCGTCTCATTCATAGACTGAACCATCGTCTCTTTTGACTAATCAGACATTTACTATTAGATCACATAAGAAATCCTCAGCTTGAATTAAAAGCACATGGCTCTTTTATTTCCACTCTTAAGTTGAATGTGGGCCATTTGAGATTTACAATACTTTGATATCCTCACCAATTGATCAAATAAATGAAATAGGTGGAGGTATATGTTATCATACAGTAAATACAGATATTTTAATAGATCTTGTGAATTTTGGAAATAACATCTATTTTCAATAAGTGTCATTTTTTATCTGACACTGCACAAATACCGGGTTCAAACCGAATGCCACCATCAAACCAAGGTTTTACTCTCAGTTCATATGGGTGGATGAAGCCGTTGTTTATACATAGAGTGTACTGTGTGTGTCAGACTGAGTGTTCAGATGTTAGTGAGTTTCTACCTGCTGGTACTGTCTGACCGCCTCCTTCTCCTGCTGGATGCGTCTGAGCTCCAGGTCGTCGGGCCGGTACCCCCCCGGAACCACGTATCTCTCAGGGCGGTTGGTGCTGCAGATCTCACAGCCCGGACGCGTGGGTTTGTTGATGTAGGTGCAGGACGGACACGCCCAACCCTGAGGGGTGGGATCAATCAATCAACCAACAACTTTATTAATCCTGCAAGGGGCAATTGGTTATGAGCAGCTTTTGTCATGTACACAGGCAGGAAGACACAGGAAGAAAGCACACAGATACACCCAGGAGCCTGGATGTGGATCATTCCAATTTACAAGATAGATAGTTCATAGCATCACAATAAAGAAGTAAATAAATAATCAAGTTAAAAAACCTATCAAGAATTTGGCAACAGATGAAATTCATGTGCAAGAACATGACCTGGAGATTAATTGCATCTGTTGCCATCAGGGCGTAGATATGCTCTCCCTGCTCTTAAGAGAAAGAGCATGTGAGAAACATAGCTACCTACTTTAAATGACATATTGGATCAAACATTGAGTCTAAAAGTGTGTAAATAATAAAGTTCTGTTGTTATTAAAGCATGACTGCTCTCTTACCTGTGTGGAGGCTGTGTTGGGGGTCAGAGCTCTGTTGAGTTGAGGCATCTCCATGTTGGCTAGATCTCTGATCTCACGGATGTTCCCTCTCTCAGACCCACCTGAGACAGAACAAAGCATGGTTATACTTTAGTGTTGTTAGGTCACGGTAGGGCTTGAGCCAACATCTAGCAGAGCAGTGATCTCTTTACATTCAGTTTTAGTAGAATTGCACTTTTCTTTTTATACAACATAATTAGGCAGTGTTATAAGGTCATGCTAGAGAAGCATATGGGTCGTAGCATTACATTTAAACCCTGTAGTTTTCAATGTAAAGTTCTTTATTCAACTGTGTTTCAGTCCCGAGATAATGACTTCTGGTATTGTTGCAGCATCAGATTTTTCTTACAGTTACTGCTAAAACAGTTACTGATTCAAAGCGTATTATAGTAAACTAAACACTGAACTAAGAGCTGTAATCTCATGTGTGCCCTTGACATTTAGAAGTAATATACAGGAAATGCAGATACAGGAAAACATTCCTGCCCACTGCAATAACTCTATATAACAAATCACCTCTGGCTGGCAAAATTAGGATCAATAAAGTACTATCTTATCTTATTAAAAAATCAAATCTGATAACCGTCACAAACGCCCTCCCTCACCCGTGCTGCTGCTGCTGCTGCTGCTGTGGAGCCTCGCAGGCAGGGTGGTGTACGGCCTCCGGTCCAGAGAGGAGGGGCCGTTAGCAGAGGTAGCGTTCAGCGGGGGGGTGGGGGGAGGCAGAGAGGGAGGGCTGAGGAGAGGCAGAGAGGGAGGGGTGAGGAGCAGAGCACTCTCCTGGTCCTGCTGCAGGGCCTGGAGGGAGAGGCGAGCGTGTCGGGCGGACAGGAGGAACAGGAAGGCCGAGTCGTCGTTCTGACGGACCCCGTACGAGGCCAGGGAGCGCTGGTCGCTGCACAGACACTGACCGATCACCCAGCGCTGCACCCGAGGGTGGAAGCCGTACTCCAGGAACATCTGGGGAGGAAGAACAGTGGGGAAGACATTTTAGCCTTTTTTAAATTAATTTGTAATTCTGTGAAAGCTCAATATGTCATTTAAAACATGATTTCTCATTTAAAACAACGACAAAGGACAGAGTTTGTGTTCTGAATGTCCTCTTCCAACATGAGAGTAACATGATAACAAAGGTATCCCAACTGTAGCTGTGAACATGACAGGATGTGTGATGACCTAGAAGAGCATCAGGACTGTTTGAGGCAGATGATAGCTATGTGATTAACATGATGATTCAGCCTCTATGGAGAGAGACATCAAGCATGCTCATTTCTGACGTGGAGCTAATCTGAAGTAAACATTGAATACTGCTTTCTATTCCTCCATCTTGTGACTGTGTAACTCCCTCTCTTGGATATCAGCATGTGAAGGACACTGTTCAGGAACTAGCTGATGCTCTGGATGTGATGACTACTTCATTGTTTGTATTGCAGTTGGCATCCCATAGCTAAGATTTGTTCAGGAAGTTTTTACCCCGAGCAGAATTATCCACGGATAACTTCCTCTCCAAAACAAACGGTCTTGTGATTTAACAAGTACAAACAGGGAATGAAGCAGTGTTATGTCAAGCTGTTTGGCTGCAGCTGATTCCTCTGATAGCTTAAGATCCCATCATCCAATGACTAGCATCCTTCCTCAGGTTACAATATAGAGCTAAAAACCACCAAGATCGAAACGGTGTTTGGTGAAAAATGTGTCTTAAAGTGGATAAAAAGTCTAGCTTCTGACGGACCACGCTGTCACATGCTCAAAGGGAATAAGACGCCATTACTAAATAAATCAAATCAACTGGACATGATTATTTCAGGACACTAATAAAGAACAGAAGCGTCTCTCAGACTAACCTGCTGTTTCAGTGCAGCCGTCGTCATGTGTGGGAAAACCTTCACAGTGACGCAACACGACGAAGAAGAATCCTCAACAGCAACGACCAAGCTGTGGGATAAATGAGACGCACACAGTTAGACAAACTCTTCCTAAAGATCAATTATCGATCCCAATTTGGGGAATGTTTTTCGTCACAGCAGACGGTTAAAACAAGGCAGTGCACGTCATTTGAAAATGAAGATATACACATCTCAGGATATTATTAACATTAAGTGTGCAACATCTTTAAATATGCCATTATTGAGCTATGGAAGGTTAAAGTGAAACGACTCAACTGCTGTGAGGAAATGTTGAATATGGTTCATCTATTTGGAGTAAGCTGTACTCTGCTCTGTTGTGTGCTTTTATTGTGTTTTGTCAAATTAACGTTCTACTAACGGCACACTTTTTATTATTTTATTATTTATTTTCAGCATTATGTTGCAATCTGCCATATGTCTAATGTTGGGGAATGTTCGGTTGTGTCATGTGATAATAACATTATTATCCATTAATCTGCTTACTTGATTTCATTGTCCTCAGCGTCTCGGGGGGTCGGCTGGATCTTCAGCGCGGCGCGTTGTCGGGCGAGCGTCGCAGCGCAGAGCGACGCAGACTGCATGTCGCCTGCCGCTATGGCTCGAGTCAGCTCTAGGCAGGTGTCCTCTACAGATGGACACACACACACACACACACACACACGCATGCAGAACGAAGCACACACAACCCCACACAGGTGAACACAGTGTGCAGAGGATGTTCCCATACCTCCAAACAGCCACTAGAGGGCTGATTCAATGAATGAATGAAAGGAGTGAGGGAATCAGGGAATTAGTTACATCACATCTAAAAGAAATCAATCAGATAATACTTAGTAATTAAGAGTTCACACCTGTTCGTTGCAAGGCTGTTGTTTTTTCAAGTTGGAGCGCATCGGGGGGGGCGCGGTGGACTGTAGTGTTGAGGGGCGACTGCCAATGAGAAGAAGAGATAAAGATAAACAAATGGATAAAAGACACGTCACAAACTGATTCAGATTCTACAGAAACATCTCTTCTTCTGTCAATTTGTAACAAAGATTACATCGTTTTCTGACATTTAAATATGAAAAACGCACTTATTAACCAGACTCTTCATCTACACAGTAAAGGTCTTAACATATTTATTAGAACAGTCAGCAACATAGTCAATAACACGGTAAATATGTATGTCTGATGTTATTTAATAAGGTTATTTAAATGTATGGGCACGAGTTTGTAATGCAGCCACGGATAATGAATTTAATATTTAACCATGGCTCAGTTTTATCATTCCATTAACTTTCTTACACCTTTCTTTTTTTACTTTTCCATGAATGTAACTGAGTAAACAAGGGGGCGTGTTTGTGATTCAGCACAGAGCAACTTATTGATATTCCCCCTGAAACCACAATATGGAGCTTGTTTACAGTGGTTCAGATGGACTGTAGAGAAAAGCTCTTTTGTTCAAATAAATAATGATATAACCAGCTGGATTCATCACGCTGACTTAGCATGAAGTATTTCGCTAAAAGGCAACATCATTACAGACAACTGGGGCTTCGTACTGTAACCCAGCTTCTATATCGTATAAGGCTTCGCCCTCTAAGGCTATCGCTATTGGGTAATCCCTCTGCACGTGGAAATACCTGTACTTTCTACTTCTTACATGTTGAACTCAAATACCTGTACTTTCTACTTCTTACATGTTGAACCCAAATACCTGTACTTTCTACTTCTTACATGTTGAACTCAAATACCTGTACTTTCTACTTCTTACATGTTGAACTCTAATACCTGTACTTTCTACTTCTTACATGTTGAACCCAAATACCTGTACTTTCTACTTCTTATATGTTGAACTCAAATACCTGTACTTTCTACTTCTTACATGTTGAACTCAAATACCTGTACTTTCTACTTCTTACATGTTGAACACAAATACCTGTACTTTCTACTTCTTACATGTTGAACACAAATACCTGTACTTTCTTCTTCTTACATGTTGAACCCAAATACCTGTACTTTCTACTACTCAATACCTGTACTTTCTACTTCTCTCATTTTCCAAACAGCTGGTTCCTTTAGTCTGAATGTGTGTTTGATGCGTGATCATTATTCTTTAGAGTCATTGCGTGCCTATTGATTTGAACACGATCCGTGTATCCATCACTTCCTGGTCTTCTCTAAAGAAGAGGGACCAATGGAAACGTTGTCATGTTGCCGTTGTTCAGCATGGAAACATTCATTAGCTAACAATGACATTATTGTTCTGTTAATATAAAGGGAGGTCAGGTACTCTTTAAAACAGCTGCTAGTTATGGGTACTTTTTACTGAAGTACATTTCAAAGCCTCTTTACTTTCACTTGAGTAAAGAAGTTTAGTCAGTACTTCTACTTTCACCAGAGTATTTTTAAACACAAGTATCTGTACTTCTACTTGAGTAAAGGATGTGTGTAATTTTAATCTCTGGGTTGTGATCTAAGGTGCAGAATTTGGCAGGAAGGACACTGACCTCTGTGCGTCTCCCTCAGTGATGACAGCACCACCGTGGCCCACTCCTGCGCCTCCACCTCGGAGCGGAAGTTGAAGCTGATGCGGTCGTGAGGAGGCGCCGCAAGACTCAGCTCGTGGCACTTTGGTGACTTCACCTCATAGTTCACGCTCCTCAGATCAAACTCTGTGATGGTCTGGGAAATGAAGAAAGGAAAGCAAGAATGAGACGAGATGAGGTAGGAACAATTTGGGAAGGTTAATGAATCCCCAAGGTTCAAAGAGTGGCAATTATGTTGAGGTTATGCATGTTACTCTGAATATATGTAACTGAAATAGGATGTTATGCCATGTTGAGGGCCTTTCTAATAGAGGGAAACATAAAACCATTGTTGTTTAAGTCATGTGTATAAATGTGCTGAATCAAATCCACCACAATATGTAGATATATATATGTTGTAAACAAGCCAAATCATGTTGGAAACTACAGCCTTAGACAGTTCCCATCAACATTTGGTTTTATTTCACAATATTTCCACACACCATATTTGTGGGATGTTTTACCAAAAGTACTAAAGCCTAAATGTAGAAATACTCTTAGGTAAGTCCTGAATTCAATGTGTTAGCCAACTACAAAAGTGTAAACATCTATGTAGTTAAGATTAACACAAATAAAAGTACTTATTATGCAAAATCTCCAAAATCGTCTAATCTAAATAAACTTAACATGTAGTATACAAAACACAATATTGACCTCTGAGAGATGTAGTGGAGTAGAAGTACAAGGTAGCATTACATTTCAATGCTGAAGTAAAGTACAAGGACTTCAAATCTGTACCTTACTTGAGTGTATAGTGTTACATCTGTCCCTGAACTCACCACGCTGCGGCCGACCCCCCCGCTCTCCTGCTGGAGCGACAGCCGGAATTCCCCGGACTTCCCCGGGTCCATGCTGAGCTGCAGGCGGAGAGACATGTCTCCTGCCCCGGGGAGACACAGGGGCCGGATCCCGGAGTGACACACTGACACCCGGACCGACGCGAGGACGGTGTGGCAACCGGGCTGAGGGTGCTGGGCCCCGGCATGGAGACCCTGGAGGGCGGGGGTCTGGCCCTGGGTCTGTTGGTCCTGCGTAAAACCTGGTGCCCAACCGCCTGAAGTCAGAGACATCCTGGCTGTAGACACACAGGGTCCGGGTGTTTCAGCCTGTCGATGGTTGCCCTTTTAACGACATTTTTGTCAACATTTCATATCCACACTCACAACAGGAAGCAAAGTGTCCGTGACGTCTCTCTGTCAGCTGTTCCTTCCGAAGCTCAAAGGTTTCTCTTCCTTCCTTTCGGCTTTATTTAGTGTTTCGTTTCGCTTTAACAGTATTTCTCGGGGTATTCTACACCTGTAAACATGGAGGTTATCACAGTAGTTTCACTCACACCGCTGGTGTTGTTTGTGCGTAAAAGCTTTCACTTCCCACTGCGCATGCGTCGTGGGCTGACGTCAACTCTTGTAATATTCATGAGGGCACGACCCTGATCACAGGTGGAAGAAGTGCTCAGATATTTAAATACAATGAGTAATACCTACTTCTACCACATTGTAGAAATACTCTGCAAGAAAAAAAAAAGTTAGTGCAAAAATCATTAGCATCAAAATATAATAAACAATACTTACTATTCATTATGCAGAATGGCCATTTCCCCCAAGATCATGCATCACTAATTTGTAGTAAGTGATGCATACGTGTGTATATCATTTTAATTTTGCAGCAGTTAAAGGTGGAGCTAATTACTTTTTATATTTCCAAGGTGTTTTAACCCATAATATTACATCATAGCTTATTAGTTGATAATATTTTGCATTTAATAATATTTACCTGCAACAAACTAGTAGGCTGAATAACACTAACACATATATCGAGTAAAAAGGTACAATATTGGCTTCCACATTGTAGTGATAAAGTGGTTTAAATTTGCATTCATTTGCATTAAAACGTTCATTTTAGGCAGGTATGTTGTTGTGTACACATTTAACCACAAGAGGGCAGCAAAGCCAAAGTCTTCTCACTTCCCTACCTAAAGATTTAGCTGACATTTGATATTTATATTATGTTTTTAATGACGTGTGTTGTATGCATGAGTATTTCTATACTCTAATGTGTCCTACATATTCAATACATTTAAAAAAAAAAAAAAAGCTATACTTTATTATTAAGTGATTAAAACACAGTTATACTTAATTTAGATAACTGTAATTTACTAGTACGTCTTCTCACCTGCACTATAATGCACAGTACTAGTTAAAGTAGCAGACCTGTGTGCAGTGAGAGATCCTCTTTCACTCTGTTTCAAAAAGCCATGGTGTCGTTTCATTCTGTCGTTAACACGGCCTTATTCACAGCTCATTTTGACCTGTTCCTGACAACATTAATGATGGCTGCATTATATTCAGGTGTGATTGGAAAGTCATTTATTAAGTTAGGTTTTTAAACTTGTGCTTTTATTTTCGTAACAGTTATGAGGTGAGACTTGAACCCACAATCCACAGCTTCGGAGGCTGGTGTCCATTAGGCAATCAATCACTTTCTTGGTGGATTTTGGTCCATCATTCAATTATTTATACACACAAGAGATTTAATGAATACTTATCAACCCTAAAAAACACAAGACAAACCTGTATTTGTACCTGTAGGGAAATGTAGGTGTCAAAGCAGCTACAATACTACGATTAAAACACAATTACAGGTACTAAAAACTAGTAAACATGCAATCTAAATGCTTTTTATTTTTGTTCTAAATGAAATCCTTTGCCAACAGGAAACACCCTAAAAGAGACGTCCCTGCTGGCTGACTTCCCAAGCCCTTTTTTAAGAAAGAGGGTCACCCAAAGATGGTCAGTGAACGTCTCATCCCACACACTCTGTGGGTTTTTACGAGGTAGATAACAAAATATACTGTAGCACGTACGGGGAATGATTTAGACCTCACAGCTCGGCCGGATGTTAATCATTCTGCCAGCAGGGCTTTTCTCAATCAATGCCTCATTCATCACAGCCCTGTCCTGCGAGATAAGGAAGCATCTTTGGAGGTTTTTCCTTTTATAAATGAAACACCTTCACTCAGTTGCTTTTTATAGATATATCAGTCACAATTCCTTTTTGTTCACAAAGTGTAATGAAGCAGGAGAGTGTCGCTGCCCCCCTGCTGTGAGGCGTTGATGATCCTCTGAGAGCACGAAGCCTTTCAAACTGTTCTGATGAGAGCGTGACGAGATGGTGACACGTCAGAGCCGGCGTTAATACAAAAAGGGCAAATCTTGAAATGTGGACAACGTTGAGGTTTATTTTAAAATGAAAAACAATGATTCAGTGACATGAGAGCCGGAGGTTTAAGCAGCCGTATGCACAGGATACAGTTTGTTTTCACCGAAGAGGATCGGCGCCACATGTGAAAATTGTAAAAGGTATTTCTTTGAATTAGAATTCTGAGACATTTCTCATATGTGGACCTTAACACATTTCTGAGGTGGCATTATAATATTAAAAACCAACAGATGGGAAAGCATGTGTTTTTCTTTATCAAATATGGTGAATTTAAAACAGAGATTATTATAAACACAGGTTTAGGATGAATATAACCATATTCTTATTCATATTGTTTTTAGGGAAGACCATGGAGAAAAATACATTTGTTCTGTAAAGTCAGAGTTCAACTAAACTCAAAAACATTTCTGAGGTATCATTATGCAAAAGACAATCTTGAAGGCAACATGTTGGACAATGTGGACCAAAGTGTATTCTTAATAAATGTCACAATCTTATGAAGGACCCAAATGCAGCACTCGAGAAACCACGGAGTATTGGTAATGTACTTTATTGGTAATAATACCAGAGCAGAGGGATACTGGATGATGTGCAGGCAAACGAACAGCGGGTAGAAGGTGAGTCAGGGCCGGGCAGAGGGTCAGGGAGCAGGCGAGGCGGTCAGCGTAGGTACAGGCAGGGTCAGGGTCAGGGTCAGGGAGCAGGCGAGGCGGTCAGCGTAGGTACAGGCAGGGTCAGGGAGCAGGCGAGGGGGTCAGCGTAGGTACAGGCAGGGTCAGGGAGCAGGTGAGGCGGTCAGCGTAGGTACAGGCAGGGTCAGGGAGCAGGCGAGGCAGGATAGTCCAAGGACAGGCAGGGTCAGAACCGGGTAAGCAATCTGATAACAAACGCGTGAAAGACATGAAGGCAAAGTACGATCTGGCAATGGGTGTGTGTCTGGTGAGGGACATATGGCCTTGAATAATCATTGCTTATTCAAGGCCATATTTAAAATAAAATGATTTCATTTTAAGGAGGAGATTTAGGGTGACTGTACATTGACTCTGTACCATCAGACAAAGAGCTCAAAGTATTGTTTTTACATGTGGCCTTCATCCTCTTAACCCTCCTGTTGTCCTCGGGTCAAATCTGACCGATTTACTACTTTCATCAATCATTACTTTTTGGTTTTACATTCGATTGCATCAAGGCTTTATTATATCCTTCACAGTGGACATTTGAACATATACAATTGCTGATCATCACTTTCATTGCATTCTGGATGATTTAGTCAACTTTGTAACACCCAAAAATGACCGCCATAAAGAAAAGGAATTAGTAACCATCCGGATCAGATCACACACACATCACTTCAGGGGACATTACATTGACTTACATGCATTTCCTGGAGACTTATCCTAACCTTAACCATAACCAACACGTGCCTAACCCTAACCCTAACCCTAACCCTAACCAAGTCTTCACCCTAAAATGAATGATTCCCCTCATGGGGACCTCCATTTTGTCCCCATAAGGCAGGCGGGTCCCCACACGTGACTGTGTAAACAGATTTAGGTCCCCACAAGTATAGTAATGCTAGGCCACACACACACACACACCACACACACACGCACACACACACACCACGCACACACGCACGCACACACCACACACACACCACACACACGCACACACACCACACACACACGCACACACATACGCACACACACACACACCACACACACACGCACGCACGCACGCACGCACACACACGTCCCGCTCTTAGGTGCCCATCCCCCCACATGGATCATACCTGGCACACACAATACATGTTCAGTGTCTATTCTTTGTATATTTACTGCAGTTGTTCGTGTACACCAGTACTCTGATACAATATGTACAGTTTGAAAGGGTGTTAAATGAAATGTGGTGATGGTTGATGGCTTTTGTGTTAATGTAATAGCAGTTAAAACAGGACCGGAGAAATGTTACCGCGAACACCAAAGTAAGGGGGGGAAACGAAGACAATAGGAGGGTTACAACATGTTAACTCTATGTGTCTCTTCCTCTGGTTTTCAAACCAAGGCTCGCTCTCATAACTCAGCCTCATTAGCTCCGTTAGATGAGGATTCGTCCGTGTTGGGGTGTGATTACACTTCCGCAGGTATTCCTCTCCTCATTATTACTCTCCCACAGGCTGTGTCTCAGAACATCTGATCTCAGACCATGACTACATTATGTCCGCCCTAATGTGGAGGAGACCAGAGCGCTGCTGGAGGGTGCACATACTCACACGGTCACACACAGACCACCGTCACATGCTACGCAGGACAATCATATAATTGCACAATGCGTCATTAGAGTTTGATTATATCGTACATGGCAAAAGTTTATTTTAACACAGAATGTTCCATTTCGAGTGCAAATATTCATTGAAACACGATGCAGGATGTCACTATTATGTTAACAAGTCACATGTATCTCCAGTAGAGCTGTGACTATTCATTCATATTTACATCAATCACTGGATTATTTCCTTGATTAATCAATTGGTTTAAAAAAACAAGGTTGAATATGTTATCCAAACTATTATTTTTTGCTCTACATGTGCTTCAGGATCCGTAAACTTAATTTAGCAAATAAGCTTTCCTCCAATAAATCCCCCAAAAGCGCAGAAAGAAAATTTATTTTATCTTCAGGTTTCTTTTTTGAGCAGCTCTGTCACGAAGCATGGAGACCTCTCTAGACCCCGAGGTGACTTCACACCTGAACACACGAGTGAGAGGAGTTATCCACACCTTGAGTTCTCACTTAGGATATATCAGTATGCTTGACATATGAATTGATACACACCTACAGTAGTTTCAACTCTTATTGCGTGTGGTGCAGTGGGTGGTGCGTTGGTGTTGGGATCAGGGGAGCACAGGTTCAAACCCCACTGCAGTCAGCATGTCGTTGTGTCCCTGAGACACTTCACCCCAAAGTGCTCCTGTGGGGATCGTCCACAGTACTCAGTATGTAAGTCGCTTTGGATAAAAGCGTCTAACAAAGGACATGTAATGTAATGCTTCCTGAATCAGTTTGATAGTGGCTTTAACTGTCACTGATTTCCAGCTGCAACACAAACGTCATTTAAATCTTTCTCTGTCACTCTGTCCTCAGTGAAACACAAACGCTTTTACCTTGTTGTTGATAAAAGACATTGAATTAAAGGTTCAGTTTCTGCTTTCATAATCTTTAGAGTTTATTTCAAAGAACAAACTTCCGGTGACAGGAATTGAGGGGGGGGGGGGGTTGCAATAGCTATGATGAAGCTGGTCGATGAAAACCTCCCACCAGTCCCAGTCTCTGTCTGACAGACCTCCTTCAGGAGGGGGACTAATTTAAAGTTGTCCACATGTCACCGACTCCCTGATGGACCGCTCTGCTGCGTGAGGAACGTCAGGAAAACACCAGGAAACAGACCTGCTGCCTCCAAGAGAGGAGGTGGAGTTTAAAGAGTGGGAGGAGGGGGGGGGGGGGGGGTCGTGGTGTGTGACGGATGTTCTTGATTCATCATCCAACAACAACAGGAGCAGCGTGGGTATAAAAGGTGGAGAACACCTGCTCAACAACAACGACTGCAGACCTCCGCCAGCTGACCTCCGCCTGCCTCCAAAGTCCAGGGTAAGAGACAATATATATATTTATTTAACATGCAAGAGAATGAGGACAACATACGGTATTATTATTGGGTTTCTCTATTATTTGATGGTCTTAATGTTCATTTTTAACCATTTTTGGAAGAAATTAAAATGATTTACTGAACATAGGGAATTCAAACCCTCACTCATCGGTCAGTAAGAAATAAAATGATAGTAAAGAAAGTAGAGATACTCCTCGAGGTGTATTATGTATCTTTACTTATATAATATTGATAGAGTTTATAATGTGTTTTTAAATTCATTAAAATCTTACTGTATGAACGTTTTGTGCTTAGTGTATCTATTATATAAAGAGGTACAGCTTTTATATTAGATTGAAATGTAGACCTTTTAATAATCTAACTTCACATGTTATTTTTGATGTCAGATTGTAAGAGCTTATGTTTCTTTGGACTCTCTTTCTCAAAGGTTCAAAGGCTTTTCTCTCGCATGCACACAAGCTACAGCGTAGACTCTTCAAACAGTGGAACGCAGCATTTACTTAAGACGTGAAATAGTGCAAGAAAATAGTGCTTGTGAAACAATGATTGCAGAAAAATGAAGGAATAAGTAGACTATGCACATATCAAATAGAGTAAGGTAAACAGAGTATAAATTAAATCCTGTACAGTGGAATAAATACTAGTCTTTTTGTGTTGTGTCTAATTAAAGGTGAGTGTGTTTTTGTCAATAAAAAGGAAATACAAAATGTTTAAAACATGAAGAAAAGACACGAAATAGAACAAAGAAATAACAAAACGGTGCGAGTTAAATCAGAAATAAGTAGACTAAGCTGAATGAATTCATCCAGTGAAATAAATACTAGTCCTTCTTGTTTTCAGTGTCTAATAAAAGGTGAGTGTGCTTCACTGACCAGCGTCTCTCCACGCTCTTTAGTGCTGTTTCTATCTGTCACACAAAGAGGCACAGCTTTTCGATTACATTTGAAAGTGCATTTTAAATGATTGTTTTTGATATCTAACTGTATGACTGTAGTCTTTGTTAGAGCTTTCATCAGGATGTAATGTTCAAAAGCTTTACTGTCATGTGCAAGATAGCAACAGCGTAAAAAGGACATACAAAATACTTAGAACATGAAGGAAATAGAGCAAGGAAATTACAAAACGGTGCGAGTTTAAAGCAGAAATAATTAGACTAAGATAAATGAATTCATCCAGTGAAATAAATACTAGTCCTTCTTGTTTTCAGTGTCTAATAGAAGGAGTGTGTGCTTCACTGACCAGCATCTCTCCGCGCTCTTTAATGCTGTTCTTATCAATTACACCGAGAGGTACAGCTTTTCTATTCAAATGAAAAGCGCGTTTAAATGATTTTACCTGATATAAATCTATTTTTGAACTCTAACGGGATTAGTTTAATTTTTCGTAGGGCTCTTTTTAACATAGATGTAAGACTGAAAAGCTTTATTGTCACATGGAAAATAGCAACAGCGTAGTTGTTGCCAATAAACATCTTAAGTCCCAACTGTGCACCATTCAAAATACATCAAATAGTGACAGTATGGTGACAAGGGACAATAATTAAAAAGCAGTAACAAGTAGACGAAGCTGAATGAATTCTTACAGTGAAATAAATACTAGTCCTTCTTGTTTTCAGTGTCTAATAGAAGGTGAGTGTGCTTCACTGACCAGCGTCTCTCCGCGCTCTTCAGTGCTGCTTTATCATCTGTCATACAAAGAGGGACAGCTTTACTGTCATGCGCAAGATAGCGACACCAAAGTTGTTGTAAATAAATAGGACATACAAAATGCTTAAAACATGAAGAGAGGCGTTCAAGAAAATAGTGCAAATTACAAAAAGCAGTAATAAGTAGATTAAGCTAAATGAATTCATCCAGTGGATACATACTAGTCCTTCTTGTTTTCAGTGTGTATTTAAAGGTGAGTGTTTGCTTCACTAACCAGCGTCTTTCTGCAGTGCCTTCATCACTCCTCCTCCTCCTCCTCCTGATGCATCCTGGGAGATCAGCTGACGACTGGCTGCCTGCAGCTCTCTCTCTGCTGCTCCTCTCCTGCAGCTTCAGCCGCGCTCACAGCTCCACGCTGGAGCACGACTTCCCCCTCGTGCACAATGTCGACAACAGAAGTAAGACTTTCTTTGTTTTCTATTACCTGCAAAGATTCAAAAGGTGGAGGTGTGTGTTTATGGTCTGCCTTTGGTTGTCTTCAGTGACCTTTTGAAGACACCTGAAAATATTTCTTCCTATCAAATTTGTTTTTCTGTACTTTTGAATATCTAAATCCACTATTTGTGGTACACTAGTCATTTCTTTTTATTAACTAAGTGTATTATTTTGTCTCAATTGACTTTTAAAAGATTTAAATTAACTAACTATAACTATTCTATTTATGTTTAGACTTTATGATGCTGCTGTAATACACTAAGGGGTGTCAAACTCAAATACACAGTGGGTCAAAATAAAAATGGGTACCAGTGGAGGGCCGGACTGGTTCAATGTTTATTGCAGAACTTATTGAAATGAACTTATTGCACATATTAAACCTGGAACTAACACAGCTTCAATTATTGCCTATAAAAACAACATTAAACATTAAATAATGAGTTGCATTCATTTCTTATGGCTCTATCTGCAGATTTTCCAGAGTCATTTCTTATGATTACATTTCCCCACAGGCCAACAACACCTTCAACAAAACCCTCAAAACCCTCAAAGAGAAACCAAACATGCCCTGCTGTCGTGAGAGAGAAAGTGCAGAAGGAAGCATCCATTAAACTCAGTGCTGCTAGTTCAAGCCAGATACTTGGCATCTCATCTTGGGTGCAAGTTCGGGACCCCCTTGAAAACGAGATGGTGCATCTCAAGGGGTTTATCCCAATGAATACAATTTATATATATATATAAGTTCATCAATGTTTGGGCTCAGGCTCTGAGCTGAGGAGACCCTCGGGATGGAGTGAAGGTGTGCGTGCAATATACCTGCGGGCCAGATCTAATAGCAATTAGAAACTATCCTGCGGGCCGAAATTAAATCCACCAAGGGCCGGATTTGGCCCCCGGGCCTTGAGTTTGACACATGTGCCCTAATCTATTTGTATGAGTAGTTTGTACAACACAATGACTTCTAATGAATTGATTCAACATATAGTTTAAGGAGATATGCGCACAGATTTTATTCAGCTCAAAATTAGAAACATCATCAATCCATTAATTTGTGGAACACTTGTTTTTCATGTGATCTACTTGGTGTATTATTTTGTCACAATTTACAAAATACTGCACGATAATTCCTGTTATATTGTTTTACTATATGTTGAATGATCTACTTTAGATTACATAACGGTTAAAGGGTGTATGTGTCATTGTTATTATATTATTTATTTTATATACTGTGCATTTAGAGCAGAAAGACCCTATATAGACAATTAAAGGAACAACGTTTGATTGTATGGATTCGTCTTTTAGGTTACAACATCGATTCGTTGACTTTAAAGTGTATTAAAATCATACTGTTGACCGGCGGTAATGTTTTTAAACTTGTATTTCAGCAGTTTCTACAGTTATTTCAGCAATCATATCTATTTGACTCATAGATCATTAATAAGGGGATGAAAATGATCATATTTCAGCCGGAAATATTGATTGTATAGAAGTAGAACTGAAGTACGTATTGTGAAGAAAGGATATATAATAATACACTTTATTTGTATAGCGCAAAGCAGCCCAAAGTACAGAAAACACAACAACAATATTCAAATAAATACAGAACAAGATAAAACCTCAACAGGGATCCTAATGAAATTCCATTGAAGTAAAGCTGACAAGATATAACATAAGAAGAAAAGACACAAAGGGAGGGTTGTGTGTGAATGTGTGTAAAGGTAAAGAGTGTGTAATTGCACAGAAAGGAGAGCACTTTGGTCTCTATACTTTCCCCCCTAGTGAACTCTCTTAGTATTGCACCATGCTCTGCTGACCCCTCTGTTCCTGTGTGTCCTCCAGGTCCAGAGATCGACCCCTTCTGGTACGTGGGCCGCGGGGTGAGACCTATCGGGCGCTTTGGGAAGCGGCACAGCGGCCTGCAGGGCAGCGGGGGGGCGACGCCGGGCCTCAGGACGTTATCTCTGCTGCTGCTGCACAGCCTCAGGAACAGAGAGAGTCTGGAGGAGGAAGACAGGGACTGGTTACCCTGACACAGAACGCTTCATTTTGTATCTGAGCTCAAATACTGCTCTCACTCGTACCTGTGTGTCTCTCTGGTGTCTGTGACCAGGCCTTGGTGGATGATCCTTCATATCTGTACATAAAAATGCATCTATATTGATTAATAAACGAGGATGTTGTGATTATATCTGTGCGTCACTTTGCCTTCACGAGAACATATATAAAAACAAGGAATTTCACTTATAACTGTTAGATAATAATCCTGTTTACTAATAAATAGGATTGCTATATGGTTTTATTAACAGTTAAATATTTCACATGTTATATATATTGAATACTTTATCAACGGTTACAAATATGATTTTGGTTCATCTATCTATATAATGGTTATATGGTTATAATATCACTTATAAGAAAATAATATTATTTCATTAAGTAAAACAACTGTGGTCTAAAGTGTGTTCACCCTTAATAGTATTATAAAGTGTTACCACCGTCCTGTATTTGCACAACAACGATTTCTTTAGACATCTTTTTAAGTTTGTAAATTTTATTCATTTCATAATACATGTTTGTCTCTGTGGCACATAGAGAATCTGTGTTTTTTGCTTGATAACATTTCCTCCAACATGTCATATGGAGCGCATCGAACGATTGCACATAAAGTGAGAGTCCTACATCTCACTGGGTTTAAAGTGAGATCTGTCTGCAGCTCTGAGGGAATCTCATTTATCCCGAGACACCGTTACAGTAAATTCGACTTCCTGCGTGAACCCCGCCCTCAGGACAATATACACAGTCTCTTGCACACAACACTGAAAGATTGGTCAACTATGATTGGGCAATACACATATTCTATATCATATCCATCTTTTCACACATATACATATATTAATAAATTCAGTGATGAGATAATATTTTTTACATTAGAAAAATACAGGACACTGATGATTGGACCCTTGTGGCTGTGCTTCTCATTTGACATTTTCACATCAAATTTCGATAAAACCAGAAACATGCTTTTATACATCGACACCTCCGGAGAACAAGATTGACAAAAGTACAGGATCAATGTGCAAAACCCGAGAAGTGAAAGGCTGGGATGAAGAGGGGCAGAGCATTCATTCAGAGGATCATCACACCTTGTTTAGTTCAAGCATCAGCAGAAACAACTCAGCAGAAACGTTGACAACCGTATGCATGGCTAACTGAGACCCTGACTAATGCAAGTGGTCACAGAGTAAAGAAAAACAAAACTGAAAGGCAGTATTCTCAAATCTAGTGTTTAAGGAGTACAGCGTGAATCAGTGTGTACTAGCCGCTCCAAAGATGCCTGTTGACACCCGTGTTTTTGCACCATCGTCATTACTGGCAGAATATCAAATGGTAAATGCAGGCGTACACTGAAAGCACTTTGAGTCATGAGAGTGAGATAGAACCGACTGAGGAGGGCTCCTTTGAGGAGAGAATAAAGCCTTCAATGTGCAATAGTACTTATATCAGTGATGTTGCATAAAAACGTTCAGTAAGTACAAAAATAAATTGCTTGTAACAAAATCATGGTTTCATGGCATTTGTTTTATAGCCCATGTGACTTCATTATGTAAAAAATCTTTGCAAGATTGAATGAATGCAACACAAAAGTTTGGACATGACACAGCGAAAGGTTAAAACATGAAAATACCTTTTTGTTTGAAAGAAAAAAGCCACAACGTTTGAAAGTAAACAAATAAAATGACTTTCGGTTGAAGAATACTGAACAGGGGGAAAGTTGGCAAACCTGAATGTCAGACCTGAGCTGAGTTTGTCTGACATTCAGACATTAGTTTCACTCGTTTCAATGTAAAAGCCCATAGCTCTCACATTAAGGCTGTGTGTGTTTCTACTTAGCTTTAATAATACTTGGGAAAGCACTTCCTCGACATGTATTTGAAGAATAGTCGGACAATATGGGAAATACACTTTTTCATTTTATGAGAATCGCGTGTCTGTAGCCTTGTTATGAAGCTAATTAGCTGGTTAGCTTAGCTTAGCTTAAAGACTGAAAGTCAGGAGAAACATTTAGACTGGCTCTGTCTGACAGAACAATATATGTCTATCTTTTGTACAGTTAAAACAAAAATATAAATCTCTATATGTATGTAAAGGTGAACTTTAGAAATGCTGCTAATATCATAACCTTTGTGAAGTCAAGCTAGTAAGCTAGTCTTTATGCTAAACTAAGCTAACAGGCTTCATATGAACTGTACACACTCTACTGTAGTTTTGATCTTTGTCTGTAAATCTAGTCAAAACGTTATTTCCCAATCATGTAACTACTTAAAGAAGGGATAAATGATTTCTCAAATGTGCTTAGTTTTTCCTTTTTAGCCCTCTAATTAGGAAGGAAGGATGAAAACAGTCGTGGCCTTGATACCTTGTGTGTCTTAACCCTTATTTTCTGGCAAGTGCATGAATGATTAAAATGGTTAACATATCAAAGGTGTTACAATCATTCCCCAATGAGGATTACCATCTGATAGCTGTGTGTGGAAATCATCCATAAAAGCTCTGAGGGGGGGCTTAGAGTTTGACATGTCACCTGTTGAGAAAGAGGATGCAGTATAAAACACTGGATCACAGAAAGTTTCACTTGATTTTTCCACGTCTTCATTGTACAGTAAATCACAATACTCTTGCAAACAGATAGAAAAGGGGAATGAGAGTTATTCTTGTCTGTACAGATGTTATTTTTCTGTAGGGCCATGAGGATTGTTTGCAGATATTTAAGGCAGACTGTCGAGTTATCCTTGCTTTATGGTACGAAGTGAAGAAATGGACGATTCATGGAAAAGACAGTTGTCTCTTTTGCCGGTTTTTGACTGACAGGGTACCGACAGAGTGCTTTTAGGGTCACAGGGCAGGTGTTGGCCCCTGATTGGCCTGGAGGCGGGCACTGGGTCAAGGCACTGGATGAAAGGGGCCCGTCCCTGGGGCTCTGAAACCGCCCTGAGGGACTCCTTGTGCTGCTGACTGTCACTACGGCCGAAACACTTTCACCTGTTGCTCCGGCTCCAACTTCTCTGAAATTCAAAAATAAAAAACTGCATTTAATATACAATATGGTACTCCCAATATAATAAGACTGTTAAACACCTGAACCTTTGAGAGAACATCCATAATATTCATCTGTTTGCAACTTACATATACATATATCAATATTCCGAAGAATATTCTGCAGTATTTCTACTATATTCTATTTTGTATACTTGCACTATTATCTGTGTTGTTGTGTTGCACTGTTGGAGGAGCCTGGGACCTAAGATTTTCATTGTCATAACTACACTGTAGCTATGCACACATGACAATAAAAGCCTTGGTACCACCTGAGTTTGTTGGCATCCATTGCAGTCATTGCTGTCAGCTTCACTCGGATAGGGTTTTCTTTAATGTTCATAGTCCAGGACATTTTTATCTAAAGCCGAATTACCCGTAAAGGTCTCCTCCTTTCCCAAAACAAACACAGCCGGCGATTTAAACTGTTTGCATACTGAATAAAGCAGTTTAATGTTTAAAATGTGTGTTTCTCCAAGGCAGTTTGGCAGACAGAAGATGTACAGGCTGCGAGATAACAATAACGTTTCTCATCTTATTTATCGCTTAAGATCCAGATATCAAATAAAAAAGCTTTATTGGGTTAAAATGTATATTTAAAAGTACTAAAAGTTTTATTGTAAACAAATGTGGGTTCAAATTCATCTCGCAGACAACCGTAACGCTGGAAAATCTTCAAAAAAGGATACACTGCTTTTTACCAAAGACCAAATGAAACGTAAACACAATTACAGATTTCTCTAGGTTTACTGAAAGAAGTAAACAACTCAACCAAATATATAACGGGGGTCCAATTGTGTTATACTATTAATAACATATGATTCAGATGAACACATCAGACTTGTGTCTAAAAGTCACGACAGTCTTTATCAGTCATACATTTAGTGCATAGTGTACGATGGCCAGACTAAAAGGACACGTTAAGCTGGAACCAGCGATATGATTACATGTCTCGGTCACTGATTTTGCCCCATTGTCCAGCGTGCTTTCTGGCTTTGGAGATGTGCTGAAAAAGCCACCCTGAATCAGAGCTATTGTGCGGATTCTGCTAAAGGGAAAATCGAGACGGACGAACAGAAAAAGACCATTCACTGATATGAAAAAGGGAACCGACTTCTTGTAGGTTGATACAACAGCCTTACATCTAATGGAGCTTTTCAGTTCCTTAGTCCCATTCGAGCAGATGTATTCACATCCTTTCAGCCGCCAATGACAAAGCGTAAAATGTGTGATGTTAACTAAAGATGAATAAAAGTGCCTTTCGTTTCACTCCCCATCTGCAGCTGTTTCACACACACTGAGCGTGTTTAGGAGACTTTGCAATGATGATGTGTGAGTTAACATCGTCGAAGACACATTTTGCATTATCCATCCATGACTGGTACAGTGGAGGGTTCACTGTACAGAAGATAGAACATCAACGCAGTAAATGTATTCAACCATTTGGGTAATTTAGTCAACACAGCTCTGAAAAGTACTCCAGAAAATGTATGCAATTTTTTTCTTTAAAGACAAAGCCTAGGAGGGATCTTTTAGATCTTTAGGTTTTACCGAATGAATGTATGCATGCAAATAGTTTTTATATGTATATACTGTGCAAAGTAAACCTTGTTAGGTACCTTTCAGTGGGGGGGCAGGGAGCTTCCTCCTCTGATGGCGTGATGAGTCCAGGGTTTGAGGCTGTAATCAGAGTACTGGTATTATACACTTCATCCAAATACTTTATGATAAAATGTTAAGACCATGGAGATATAGAACGTGTTTCTGTGTTGGAGAGTCACTCGAGTTACCTTGGCCTTTGGCTTGAACTTGGAGAAATGATTGCAGACATTCACATTCAACCCAGCTGTTTTCAGAGCGGATATCCTCGCCTCGATGTTCGAAATCTGAAGAGGAGATACACACTTGAGGTGAATATCTGTTGCTATCTGTCTGCTTTGTGAATATGTATTTTAGTTTTTATATATGCTTTTATCATAATATAAGTATCTCTGTTGAATGTTGTTTTACTGATTGTATTGACCTGTTATTTGAAGTGAATTTTTGTTTTTAGGATGACTTTCAACATCTGTCCAGGGACTACAGACGAAAAATAGCCTGTTGGCTAACTCTGGCGCATTTACAGAAATGTCAATCAATGTGCACTGTCCCTGTCAAATACATATATAAATAAAAAAATAAAAAATGAAATAAAATGAATAGGGCGAACATTTTCACTAGAAGACAAGAAACTTCCCCAGTTGATGACGTACATTCAGACAATTGCTTTTTGTAGGTCATGGTTTTTGAGATGTTATGTTTATATATGGGAATGAGGCATCATCTAATGCTAACTTTTGGTGAGATTAAGGGAAACCTACAGTCTCAAATAGACAAAATTAGTATCATTACCACCTAATGTATTAATTTGCACTAGTCTGAAGGAAGACTTGTTATGGAGGAATAATTGAAAATGAACCAGTGCATGAAGAACAATGTCTAATCCTATAGTTTCTCGCTTAAAAGCACAATTGAATAGAACATAATTAGAATTGTTCTATTCAATAAATTGTATTGCGTTGAAAGGTCTGTGCATGTATGGTCCAAACCAAACTGCAGGACCCCTCCTCTCCAGTACCTGTATCTCAGAGTGCTGCACCTGAGCGGCAGCAGAGGCCACCTGGTCCTCCAGGAAGGACAGCTCTGTGTCGCTGGTGCCGCTCTGAATGCTGCGTGCGCACTCCTCCAGGTCCCCCAGCTCCCCCTCCAGGCCGTACACCTCACCTGCAGCCAGGTACACCTGCTCAGGGGAGAAGAGGAGAAGATTCAACGGTTTTATTGTCATATGCACAAAGCTACAATGTAGAAATGGCAATGAAATTATTTTTGACCTGAGCTCCTCCAACAATGCAACATATATAATAAAATACAGATTAAGCATTTAGGCCCAGTTCCAAACCGCCCTACACACAATAGATCCTGCAAACATTTACTGGTAAACTGAGCAAACTAGAGACATTTAATATTGTCCTACAGATGTTAACAACTTCATGGTTGCCTCAGACTTTTTTAAATGTAGGATCATATCCCCATGGCTAGTCTAGAAAAGGTAAACGTGTGCATTTGATCGTACGGTTTTGTATATTTATGAAGACTGACAGAAAAACAGATTTAAAACAAATATAGGATTACAAAACAAGATTTTTTGAGTTTTATTTGAGTTATGATGTATTCTTTTTTCTCCAAGAGATGCTGATTTGAAACCAAACCCAAAGCTTGCCGATGAATTTATACCCTCTAGCTCAGCGGTTCCCAACCTCTGGGCCGCGTCCCCCTAGTGGTCCGCGAACGCTTTGCAAGTGGGCCGCCAAATAATTGGCAAAACATTAAGATTTTTTTTTTATTTGAACCTCCTTTCCTTTCTCTTTCTTGATCCTCCTTAGCAACGGTCATTACAGTCCTTGACAGCGGTCTGTTCTACTGGATTAACAACGTGCTCCCTTCACTGGCTCCCGGTAACTGCTAGAATCCACTTCAAGACACTAGTACTTGCATACCATGCTGCCAATGGATCTGGCCCTTCCTACATCCAGGACATGGTTAAACTGTACACCCCAGCACGTGCACTACGCTCTGCATCAGCCAAACGACTCGCTGCACCCTCGCTGCGAGGGGGACCCAAGTTCCCATCAGCAGAAACACGTGGGTTTGCTATCCTGGCTCCAAGATGGTGGAATGAGCTCCCCATTGACATCAGGACAGCAGAAAGCTTACACACCTTCCAGACTGAAAACTCATCTCTTTCGACTCCACTTCCAGCCATAGAATTACTAACAAGGCACTTATATACTAATAAAGGACTGGCTTCTCTAAAGCCAGCTGAGTAGCACTTGAAATGTTTGGCTCTATGAAACCTGATGTACTTTATGATTCTGTTTTCTTCAGGGTTGTGTCTTCCTGGTCGTATGTACTTATTGTAAGTCGCTTTGGATAAAAGCGTCAGCTAAATGCAATGTAATGTAATGTAATGTAATGTGTCACATGTTCTGAATTGACCAATCAGAACTTTTGAAAAAGGTTGGGAACCGCTGTCCTAGCTGTGAGATTAAGAAGGTAGCCTCATTCTGCTGCGAGTGTTTGGGGCCTTAGTTTCAGATCACATTACTTTGATCATTTGGCGGTAAGGTGCTTACATTCTCCTCCATCTTGGTGAGCCTCTGGTCCAGCTGGCGGGTGTCGGAGCTGTTGGACACGGGGGGGGCGCTGAGGGGCTCCGATTGGCTGAAGCTCTCTCCTCCTGCCTCTCCGATCAGCTCCTCTGTGGCGTTCAACACCTTCAGCACCTCCGTGGTGATGCTGCAGAGAGAGGCCGCCGAGTACTTCTGCTTCACAACACACACACACACACACACACACACACACACACACACACACACACACACACACACACACACACACACACACACACACACACACACACACACACACACACACACACACACACACACACACACACACACACACACACACACACACACACACACACACACACACCACACACACACACACACACACACACACACACACACACACACACACACCCACACACACACACACACACACACACACACACACACACACACACACACACACACACACACACACACACACAGTGATACTCTGAGAAACCTTTTAAGAGACGTTGAGAGCAAAATGAATCGATGCATGTGTGGAGAAAAGTAGGCCACGACATAGATAGTGAAAAACATCTTTCAGGAAGCCAGGGGATTTTACAAAATACAATTCGACAAACACAATTGATGATAGAAGGGGAGCGAATAAATGACATGTTGATTTTACATGGGTTTTAACACATCAGAAAAAGGTGTTAAAGTTTGCGACAGCCCTATATCATGTCCCCCACTCAAATATATTTTGTTTATTGTCATAGAGGAGTACAAACATTAGAAAATTCACATTTAAAAAAGCAGGAATCAGACCATTTTTTATATGTTCTCTGAAGACGTTTTTTCACTTTTCAGCATGTAATCGATTTGTGAAAAATCTGCCAATTAATCTCATAGTTGACAGGTAGTTGATTTTTGCATTTCTAATCAGCAGCTCGAGTTATAGACTCTTCTTGCACTATGTCAATTGTATTCACTTGCACCTCTCAAAATATTCTATGTGTTGCACAGTGGAGGAGCCTGTGACCTACGTGTTTCATTGCCATATCTACACTAATGTGCATATTACAATAAAGCCTTGAATCTTGGAACCATTGTGCTGCTGGTCTTTAATCAGCTGTTGTGATGTACGCAGGTGCAGAACAAAGAACTGGACGTGAGAAATGCAGCAGCGATGGAGAAGGACAGAAAGTGAGAAAGCTTTTAAGACAAAACCTAAGGAGGGATCTTTTACATCTGGAGGCTTTAAAAGACGTTGCGGTGAATAGAAGGTCTCGTGTTACTCAGTGGCGTTTTTATATGTACAAAAGTGGTGGGGCACTAAAAACGTAGATGTCTATAAGCTTCTGCAGAGAGGTCCATGGCTGGTGAGGCACTGACTCTTCAGGTTTACAAATATTATATTTTGACCTAAATCAAAATCTAATATTATTTTCAAAAGCTTTTTTTGTCTGATGCTTCAATTAATTTTAAAGAGACAGTTCAACAAAAGGATACCCAAAAAATGTAATTTTATCATTTAAATATTGAATTGTTCTCTCTTAGTAAGATCCCATTTTCAATGAAATTGCAGTCTTACCTTGACTTGAAGATTAAGTCAATTTGCCTATCCTTCGGGACAAAAATCTCTATTACTTTTTTGTAAAAGTCCTCCTTATGTTCTTGAAGTTTCAAAAGTCTATCATAAATCTAATCTAATCAATAGATTTATGATTAGAAAATTATAAAAGTAGGGTAAACATGTGGATATTATCCGGCTGAACAAAACGTGCATTTATCTAACAGCTACGTTTCCCACAGATCTTATTTGGAGCTATTTTCTAAAATCCTATGGAGAAATCTCATTGCTTTTTTGTGGAGGGAAGCCATGCGCAGCTTACTTCCTGGTTTTAGGACGCCTCACTGCAGCTCTCTCGTCTCCTCTTCACACACCACACTTTTCGCGGCACACGTACTTACAGCCAATCAGCTCTGAATTATGTGAGATGACGTATGGTGGGGATGGCAGCTCTATGCCCCTATGGTCATTATTTCTTTGCCACACACATTAAATAGGACAATATTCTGAGCATGCGCAGTGTAGTTTTTACAGTCACCGTTCACTTAGACAGTGAGAGGGAGGGGCAGGATCGGGTTTTGTCCCACATGGCTCTAAACAGCTCAATAGGCACACTGTAGACACTAATTAGAAGAACACAGACTAAAACAGCAATGTACAGACGAATCAGATGATTAAACATGATCTTAAAATATATTTAATATATTTTTTAATTTATTTTTTGCATTCATTTGTAATCATTATTTTTAATACTTTCTGCTGACACTAGGTGGGGCTGTGCCCTACCTGCCCCTAATGACCAGTCACCACTGGTGTTACTGTGTAGTAGCAATTATGGCGTTTAGTTTGCAGCCGAGGAATCAGGCATCGAATCACCTCCCAGATGTTAGATCAGTGTTTCTCAAACTTTTTCATACCAAGGACCACTTAACCAATAAAAAAAACACTCGCGGACCACCTAACTCCACAAATATCCAAAAACACATCGTTTTTTTACAAATTGCCTGAAAATGGTACAAACAAGTGGCCACATGTGTGATGAAGGTGTTGCCCTGAGCTATATCATGCAATCGAAAGTGAAACTTAAGCTCGCTCCATTGCGGAGATATTCCCGCGAGAGTGCGGAAAACTTTAATTAATTAATTAATTTCAAATGTGAAATTGTACCAATATACTCACGGACCACTAGGGGGCGCTCACGGACCACCAGTGGTCCGCGGACCACCACACTTTGAGAAGCACTGTGTTAGATGAAGCTCACATCCTGCATTGTATGACCAAGGAACAATTACAAATGTAAACATCCTAATGGCGTTTGGTTGAATATCACGAGCTCAGTTTAGTCATTTGGAAATGAAGTAGAAAAACAAAAACTTGTTTATTCATTTTTGTTTACTGCTTGTTTACTGGAGCAGCTCGTTCCTCCGAATCCATGCCTGCCTCCAAATCTCTGACGACTAATGATATAAAGAGTGAAGAAAGCTGCCGTGCACGCCGTTTCTGAATAGATGAAAACACTGAGAGGAGAGAGACGGATTATATTCAATAATGAATGGATCACCGGCTGAAGCTTTGATCAGCGAGTATTGATCCGTGTGTTTATGTAACGAGATGAGAGGCAACATATTATAACATTAGCACTGATCTTAAGACTGAAGCAGAGATATCGACATGGGTTGATCGATGGAGGAAAGATTGATACTTGGTAAGAGGCCCGTGAACATGAAGATCAAACATGCTCCACCATTAAAGTTGAAGATAAACATAATGTGTATTTAAAACATAATTTAGCTGACATACAAGTTGGTGAAGAAGGTAAGAGTCACTGGAATATAAGCGCAGTTATTTAATTAAATTACTCCGTATGCATGACTACTGCATGAAGTATAATGTACGCGTTATAAAGCCCCCTGAGAGATATGTGATAATGGGCTTTCTCGATGTAATTGAGTTATAGTATTGAATAGTAGAAGCTAGTTTAGGGATCACTTTTATAAGAATGGGTTAGGACTCAAAATGTGTTTTTCCGGTCCTTTTGCCTTTCTTGAGTTGTTTTACATCTCATTGCTCTCGTATTAGTGGGCGAGTTTGAGGATCTATTTCTGCCTAGAGCAGGGGTGTCAAACTCAAGGCCCGGGGGCCAAATCCGGCCCGCCACTTCATTTGATGTGGCCCACAAGAGCTTGCAAGGAATATAATCAGTTTATTATAAGGTTACATGCCGCTTTACAGGAGCATGTTGCCCATAAACTACATGTCCCACAATGCATCTGACATTTGACATTTTTCTCAGAATTTGAATTTTATTTTTTCAAAAAATGCTTTTTTCTTAGAATTTGCCTTTTTCTCAGAATTAGAAAACTTTACTTTTTTTCAAAATTTTACTTTTTTTTCAAAATGTCACGTTTTCCCCCAAAATCTCACTTATTTATTTATTTTTTCAGAATTTGGCTTTTCTTTTAAAATCATTTTTTGACATTCTCACTGAAGAGACTTGCAATTATTTGCCCTAGACTTCTACTTTCAGACGTAGTTAATTATGAAGTTATTACCCTATCAGATAATAATCCAATGCAGAGGCAATAATGTAATATAATACATTATTTTATATTAAATATTTGTATTTTTATATAGTCTTAAAGTTACAACCGGCCCTTTGAGTGCAACCATAATGCTGATGTGGCCCGCGATGAAATTGAGTTTGACCCACCTGGTCTCGAGCAACAGACCAACATTCTCCTCAGCTTTTTGGTTAGCATAAAGTTGGTTTAGGTTATTTCCTCTAGGCTTTTCGTATTTCAGATCCATCATCTCTCGAGGGATGGCACAGTGCTGACCCGCCTTCCCGAGTGCATACAAAAATAAGCCATATTTATTTTTAAGAAACACATTAGCCTGTGATGTCAGTGTTTATTTCTGTCTGATATTCCATTTGAAAGCCTTTATCTGTGTATGCCGATGAGTCACAAATATCAAAGTCATCAGTCATTTCTTTATTCCCCTCTAATCGAGCAGGAACAGATCTCACTGGGACATGTGTCATCAACAGCATTACTCAGAGGCCATTATAACGACCAACATCGACCCCCTCCTCTGATGTGACAGAAGGTCCTGTCAAAGTGTGTGTGTGTGTGTTTTATAAGTCCATCGACCTGCCTTTGTGTGGGTATGACTGTTCAATACATTCATGGGAATATACTTACTAACTTACTTTTCATTCAGTACGTTATTTGATTTTCAACTTTCAAATGTCACTGACAGCTAACTAATTTTGGACATTTGATGTTGTTATAGTTGATTTTGGGAGTTGCTGAATTGTTTTCATTTCGTATTTGTAATTGTTTTAGTTGCTCCTGCTTGCTTTGTCATTTCCTGTACCCACTTCAACTGAACACGACTTGTTCTGCTTCTGCGATGATGAACACGTGTACATAAAGACAGCAGCAATGGCACAGAGGCAGTTTCTTCCAGTCAAAACCAAACAGAACAGCGCTTGTGTCTTCAAACCTTTTATTACAGACATTCTGTGATAGATATCTTCCAGTGTAACTCCTGAAAACCTCAAACCTCTTCCAAGCAGCGGTTTAGAAACACCAGGCTGCTTTACTTTGTATTTCAATTTCACAACAGCTGCAGCTACTAAAGCTTCATTACCTGTAGAAATGATACAAAAACACCACCAGAAACATGACGTTTGACCTCAGTTTAAGTGTGTGTGTGTGTGTGTGTGTGTGTGTGTGTGTGTGATAATGGGGGTTTGCACGAGACATGACAGAATTAAGTTGCTTTCACGCTGATATCTCACCTGCTGCAAGAGAGAGGAGAGCAACTGAAGCCTCTGCTGTTGCTCCAAGTCATGCTGTTCCTCCTGACACACACACACACACACACACACACACACACACACACACACACACACACACACACACACACACACACACACACACACACACACACACACACACACACACACACACACACACACACACACACACACACACACACACACACACACACCACACACACACACACACACACACACACACACACACACACACACACACCAGACAAAAGAGAAGAAGGGAAGCACAGAGAAACACGGAAACACAGGATGAAGCAGGCAGTGAGGATGAAAAGTTAGAGAAAGTTAGACAGACAGAAGCAGAGTGTTTTTCTCCTGATCTCCTCACCTCGTTGTCTGACAGCGCCCCCTCCTGGAAGGATGGAGTAACAGCAGGTGAACTGGCGCTGGAACCACTCCTCCTCGCCTCCTTCTCAGCGTCTCTCTTGTGTTGTCTCTTACTCTGTCTCTTGTCTCCTCTCTTTGGCTCCCACTCGTCTACCTTCTCTTCCAAACACTCGACCCCCATCTCTAACCTCGTCTCCTCCCTCTCTGAAGGACTCTTTATTAGTCTCTCCTCCGGCCCGTTCCCTTGTTCCACCGTCTCACTTTCTTCCTCTATTTCTTCACTCAGTCTGTCACTTCCTCTCTGTCTCTCTGTGTCTTTCGTCCTCTCCTCCTCTTCCTCCGACGAGCTGCAATCTTTGCTGTTTGCTCTGCTGACCAGCTGGCTGAGTCTGGCCCTCAGCTCCTCCTCCAGAGAGTCTGCAGGTGGGGGTCCCGGGGCCACAGATTGGGACTGTGGAGGGCTGGGGGCCGCTGAATTTGGAGCCACCGTGTCCAAGTCCTCTGGCTCAGGGGTCATGGCGTCTGATTTGAAGGCGTCCGGTGCAGCTGATGGCACAGGGTCGGGAACTGACTGCTCCTCACTGAGGCCCCGCTTCAGGAGAGCGTTGAGGAGGAAACCACTGTTCTCCTTCAGGGGGGGGGGGGGGACAAAGAGACATACATACATCATCAAAAAGTAATACCTCATGCTACTTAACAAAGAGTGCAGATGACTCAATTACTTCTACAAACAGGACTACACACAGCTTCTTCTTCTTCCCTTCAGACTGCTGACAATGAACCCCACGCTGTCCCATACTGCCTAGCTGTTGTCGTGTGCTGTGCTGAAGCGCAATTATACAGTACTGTATTCATTATTATCTGTGTATTTATTCTTATTTCCCATCTATTCACCTTTATTTTCGTATCATTTATTGTGTACATACTACTGATAAATTGTGTATATAACTGACTGTTTTGCACTCTGGTTAGACCCTCCTTAATTTCATTACACTGTGCTTGCATTTGGTAATGACAATAAAGTAATCTAATCTAATCAGATGGCCTGCACTGCATTATCAAACAGCCTCTCAATGGGCAAACACTATTTCACACTTCATTTCTCAATGGCATAGTGGGAAGTGATCACATTGAAAGGCTTTATTGTCATATGCACAATAGTTACAATGGAAATCTGAAGTTCCAGGCTTCTTCAGTGCAACCAACAATATACTTAAAACATTAAAAGAGTGCAAGAATAAATAGAGATAGGATAGTGCACGAGAATGGTGCAACGGACGCAATGGTGCAAGTACAATGCAGAAATGAGTTAACTATATACATGTAAAATAGAGTAAGATAAATAAACAATGTGCAATTAAATGTGATACTTTACAATAGCCCAAATGTTCAGTATAGATCAGAGCATGTTTTTGCCTTTACTGTTTTGTCTTAGGAATCTGAAAGCCTGAGAGTGAGTGCAGGTGTGATGAACCTGATGGACAGAGTGAGTGCAGGTGTGATGAACCTGATGGACAGAGTGAGTGCAGGTGTGATGTACCTGATGGACTGAGAGTGAGTGCAGGTGTGATGAACCTGATGGACTGAGAGTGAGTGCAGGTGTGATGAACCTGATGGACTGAGAGTGAGTGCAGGTGTGATGAACCTGATGGACTGAGAGTGAGTGCAGGTGTGATGAACCTGATGGACTGAGAGTGAGTGCAGGTGTGATGTACCTGATGGACAGAGTGAGTGCAGGTGTGATGAACCTGATGGACTGAGAGTGAGTGCAGGTGTGATGAACCTGATGGACTGAGAGTGAGTGCAGGTGTGATGTACCTGATGGACAGAGTGAGTGCAGGTGTGATGTACCTGATGGACTGAGAGTGAGTGCAGGTGTGATGAACCTGATGGACTGAGAGTGAGTGCAGGTGTGATGTACCTGATGGACTGAGAGTGAGTGCAGGTGTGATGTACCTGATGGACAGAGTGAGTGCAGGTGTGATGTACCTGATGGACTGAGAGTGAGTGCAGGTGTGATGTACCTGTAGATGGACTGAGAGTGAGTACAGGTGTGATGTACCTGATGGACTGAGTGAGTGCAGGTGTGATGTACCTGATGGACTGAGAGTGAGTGCAGGTGTGATGTACCTGATGGACTGAGAGTGAGTGCAGGTGTGATGTACCTGATGGACAGAGTGAGTGCAGGTGTGATGTACCTGATGGACTGAGTGAGTGCAGGTGTGATGTACCTGATGGAGTGAGAGTGAGTGCAGGTGTGATGTACCTGATGGACTGAGAGTGAGTGCAGGTGTGATGTACCTGATGGACTGAGAGTGAGTGCAGGTGTGATGTACCTGATGGACTGAGAGTGAGTGCAGGTGTGATGTACCTGTAGATGGACTGAGAGTGAGTACAGGTGTGATGTACCTGATGGACTGAGAGTGAGTGCAGGTGTGATGTACCTGATGGACTGAGAGTGAGTGCAGGTGTGATGTACCTGATGGACAGAGTGAGTGCAGGTGTGATGTACCTGATGGACTGAGTGCAGGTGTGATGTACCTGATGGACTGAGAGTGAGTACAGGTGTGATGTACCTGATGGACTGAGAGTGAGTACAGGTGTGATGTACCTGATGGACTGAGAGTGAGTGCAGGTGTGATGTACATGATGGACTGAGTGCAGGTGTGATGTACCTGATGGACTGAGAGTGAGTGCAGGTGTGATGTACCTGTAGATGGACTGAGAGTGAGTGCAGGTGTGATGTACCTGATGGACTGAGTGCAGGTGTGATGTACCTGATGGACAGAGTGAGTGCAGGTGTGATGTACCTGTAGATGGACTGTGAGTGAGTGCAGGTGTGATGTACCTGATGGACTGAGAGTGAGTGCAGGTGTGATGTACCTGATGGACTGAGTGCAGGTGTGATGTACCTGATGGACTGAGAGTGAGTGCAGGTGTGATGTACCTGTAGATGGACTGTGAGTGAGTGCAGGTGTGATGTACCTGATGGACTGAGTGCAGGTGTGATGTACCTGAGCTAGAGGGTAGATGGACTGAGCGTGGCTCCCTGCAGCTCTCTGCTCTGATGAAGACTCTCTCTTGCTCTTCCTGCGTCTCCGTGACCTCCTGACGGGGTCGATCTTCTTCTCCTCCTCCGCCTCGCTGCTGTCCCCCGTCACCTGGGAACACACTTCAACTTTAGTATTTCCTTTTTCAATGCCAGTTCACATTTCAGACGGTACTTTTTACCCTGAAATGATTGTATTTCCTATACTTTGTATACAAACATGCACTGGATGAGAGTTTTAGTGATTTTGACTAGTGGAAAGACTTTAATAATATCATTGTATGATTCTTATTTTCTAATGTTTATCTATATTTACTATTTCTCACACTTCTTAGCTAAGCTTGGAAAATTCCTTATTAAGAAGATGTGTTGCAGTGTTGTTAGTTACTCTCTATGTGCACCAACAGTATGACCTTCCACTTCCTGATACGGCCCCTAACTCCCAGAATGCTCCTTCCTCATCACCAAGCTTCACCCCTTCCTTCCTCCTCTCTCTGTGTTGTGACTGACTGAACTTTCTTGCAAGAAATAAAGTACGACAAAGACAGCTGAATGGTTTGATTCTGTATCCACATTTGATAAATAAATTCCCACCACACATATTAAAGCTGAGTTTAACCTTGGGGTTGAAGTTGACGTCCAGGGCCTCTGAGGGCACTGGGTACGGGGAGAGGTTCTGGTGGTACAGCGGCTGGTGGGGGGGGTGCAGTTGTGTGTCGGGGGGAGGTCCTTTCTTCCTCAGCAGGTTGTGGGGGGGTTTTCGGGGACAGGCCGACAGCACGGACGAGGCCTCGGAGTCCGAGTTGAGCGTCTCTGTGTTGGTGTACTGGCCGGAGGAGGGGGAGGTGACGGGCAGGTGCTGCGTGTACGTCCACTCGGGGTCGTGCTGAGAGTCCGTGTAGTATGTCTCGTCGGACATTTTGCGCCTGAACTGTCTCAGCGCCGCCCCCCAGCCGCCCTCGTCGTCCGGCTCAGAGTCGGACCCCATCCCGTCGTACGCCGACACCACGCCGGACTCCTTCTCCAGCGCGCTGAACACCAGGCTCTTCCTCTTGGTCAGCAGGCTGGGCCGGGACAGCTGGGAGCTGTGCAGAGCGATCCAGTTCCCGTCCGGACTCTGGAGCACCGAGGACGCACCTGCAGGGACAGGAAGTTCAGAGACACTGACAGAACTGCACTCTGAGGATAGGCTGTTTGACACTGACTACTTAAAGATCAGATTAGATTCCTTTTATTGTCACTACACAAGAGTACAGCGAAATTACAAGCATTCCCGATGGTGCAATCACACATAGCACATATCACACATAACAGACAGAATAAGTATCAAATACAAGCTAAAACCTTTAATATATGATATATAAAGTGACTATAATTTGGACCTATGATACATTGAACAGTACGCTTACAAAACAATACAACATTACCATAAAATGCAAGAACAATACGGTCAAGGCAGTAACAAATGTAATCAAGTCAGTAAGTAAGTTATTGCACATGTATTTATCAGTGCAGTTGATGAAGAGCAAATATTAAAGCGCCTACTGAGCTGTGAAAAATAATTCTGATGATTGATTCTTAGTCTGAGCTAAATACTTTTGCCAGAATCATGTTTATTAGTTCCTTTAACAAAACAGATGATTTTTTAAAATAAATGTAGAAAGCACATATCATCCAGGCTAAACCTTAATTTAGATCAGACTTAAATACGACCTGCTGCAAAAACCAATTGCCACTGTGGGAGAAAAATAAAGCTGAAATGCTTTAATCGATTTTATTGTCATCCTATTTGTCATATTGTCTGTGTGTGTGAGTGTGTGAGCGTGCGTGCGTGAGTGTGTGTGTGACTGTGTGTTGTTTCCTGGTTGTGTGTCTGTGTGAAGGAAGAGTGGGAGAACTGCCTAACCTCTCTGTTAGGAGAAAATGGAAAAGGTACGTAAGTGTGTATGGAGTTATGTTATGTTGTGTGTGTGTGTGTGTGTGTGTGTGTGTGTGTGTGTGTGTGTGTGTGTGTGTGTGTGTGTGTGTGTGTGTGTGTGTGTGCCACTGTGGGAGAAAAATAAAACTGAAATGCTTTAATCGATTTTATTGTGCATCCTATTTGTCATAGTTGCATCTGCATCCAGAGTGTGTGTGAGTGTGTGTGTGTGTGTGTGTGTGTGTGTGTGTGTGTGTGTGTGTGTGTGTGTGTGTGTGTGTGTGTGATGTTTACTGGAGTTGTCCAGGCGGTCCACACTCTTCCAGCTGGGGAGTGCTGTGGCCTTGCCCTCCCTCTTTAGAGAGGTGTAATCTTGTGACCCTCCACCGGCCCGGGCCCCCCCCTCTTCCTCCAGACCCTTCTCTGGGGAGTCGTCACTGGTGAGGGAGAACGCTGAGCGCGAACGCTGTAGTAAAACACCGGCAAAAATATGATTTGTGAGGAAAAATAAGTCAAATGCATGCACCTCTGCTGATATAAACAATACACGTCTGAGTCCAGGCATCAGTCTCTCTGAACATAAATGGAAAATGTTTAAAACTCTGGAAATGTAAAGTAGTAAATCAGTCTGGTCTGTATATAAGATCATTGTTGACTTGAGTCTGAGCAGCTGCAGACACGTTTTACTGCCTGGACGGCGGCAGTAGTCACATATAATATCCACTTACAGTAATTACATAATATAAAGGGAAGCCCTGCTGGCTAGTCTACTTCCTGTCTGGGCAGAAATCTGTAAAGCGGTGGCTGTGAGTCAACAATCCCACCAGCAGGGGGAGCTAGAAAACAACTAAAGAGCAAAACAGACAACAGAGGCTCTACGAGTCATCTGTGAGAGAAATGTTGTGGAAGTTGTAGGATCATAACATGTCTTTATATTAAAGAAACAAACTTGCCTGCTCTCTTCAACTTTAAGGCAAATTAACAGGTATATTCTTACTCATCTTTCAATTCGATCTTCATCCTAAAGATTTGGGGTCAACAAATTCGACTTCCATCTTACAAAAACAACGTTACAAAACAGTCTAAAAATACATTTTAACTGCCTGCTTTTCTCCATGTATCTGATGGTTTTATAGTATTTAATCTTTTTATTTTGCTTTGTTGTTTTGTTTAACTCATAGTGACATTTAGCATTGCTATTGCCCAGGAGTCAATGCAGGTGCATCAAGCAATACACCTCTCAGAAACACATGCATGCACACAGTGTAGATTTAGTAGCTGTTCCACTGGGAATGAAAGGAACAATATGGAGGGGGTTTAAAGCTCCTTCATGTGCACAAGCTCAACTTAAATCTCATTGGTGAACAGTCGGTCTTTCCCACGACCTAACATCCAAGTTAAAGTACTAAAGGTACATGCATATTCAAATATAGACCGGAAGAGAAAATATATACGTTTGTAGAACGGATAGGATGCACTGTTCCGATTACTCTAAGGATCATTGTTGAGGCAGTGCAGATTTGAGTGTGTATTTGCATGCCTGGTGCCTAGTGTTTGCAGAGAGCTCTGTGTGTGTGTGTGTGTGTGTGTGTGTGTGTGTGTGTGTGTGTGTGTGTGTGTGTGTGTGTTTGTGTGTGGGGATCCCCGCGTATTTCACGGGACTTTGATCTACGCTGAGTGCAGACCCGGCGGCAGACATACGTCTCTGGGCGGGCATTTGATTTACCAGGGCGGGCCCAACCCGAAACTTACATTTCCCGGGAAATCTCAAGATGTGTCAAGGGGGGGGGTTTAGGTTGCCATAAGGCTGTTGACGGTCCTATTATAGACTACATCCATTGGTTGGTTTTGTGGCACATTTGTAACGCTGTGCCAATTTGGGCTAGCACGCAGGCAAACTTGAGCGCACACAGGGTGGAGATGTGGAGTGAGGTTGAGCGATGGAGAGAAAGGGAGAGAGAGAGAGAGATTGAGCGAGGCAGAGAGCGTGTGCAGTGGTCTGCTTGCGCACAGAGCAGGAGTTTGTGAGAGAGCTGGCTTGAGAGTCAATTTCTCTTCAAAATATAATTGATTGCCAGCCTCCCTTGTCCCTGGCTGGCTGGCTAGCTCGTTGGTAACGTAACTGATGTCTTCTAATGTGCCTGCGCTGAGTTGCCATATTCCTCTCAAGTGTATAAGTGTGAACCACTTCCTGATATCCATTGTTGCAGATAAATATAAATGATAATAGCCAAACTAACCTAGCAAGAGTAAACTGACAGGCTGCTGTGCCGCATCTCACTCAAAAACCCACACGACTCAACCCAGCGAAAAAACAGTCTCGCGCGCAGCCTTTCATTCAGAATTTCATAGCAAAAAAAAAAAAGGTATTAAACTAATCATACATAGTTTAAAACAAAAAATAAATATTAGGACAAAGCCCTACAAATAACAACAAACAGAATATTTGTGTTGGGTAATCTCTGGTAGGGCTAACCCATACAGTGGGGGGGGCTCACATCAGTATTTGCAATGTAATTACATACATGCTCCCCTTGACAGTGAAACGCCACGCGTGAGGTTTAGATTATTTCCCTGTCTCAATCCAAATGGAACTGTATGAAATAAAAAGGCACATTTGTCTTGATGTAAATAACAAGAGAGTTTTTGTAATACTAAACATAAAATACACATTCTGGTACTCTCTTGAGAAGAAAAATAAATAAATCTATTAGGCCTACTACACGACATATTTAAAAAAAAATGAATGCCATTTTAGTTTTGTGTTACTTTGTTCTGAAAGCTGAACCTGCTGCTCCTCACAGAGAGAAGAGGGAAGAGGAGAGAGGAGAGAGGAGGAGAGAGGAGAGAGGAGAGAGGAGAGAGGAGAGGGGAGGGGAGAGAAGAGAGAGGAGGAGAGAGGAGGGGAGAGGCTGTGAGTTACTTTACATTGTGGATAAGGGTGGATAGCCCCCATTGTTCTGTGTGTCAAAATGAAAGACAGCCCACACACCTATCAATCATCAAACCGTGGGGTCTGATTTCATTACGTGTTGATTTATATCAACACGTAATGTTGTATCGATGTATAGAGATTTACTACAGCAAAAGTATTCTCCGTGGGGACTTCCTGCAACAACACCACGCCGTTATCTTGATTCTGATTGGCCAGAAGACATTATCAAAGATGTTCTATTGAGAAAAGACGATCACTACGTGACAAAAGTTTTCAAAACCGTTTCTAGTCTTCGGTTTTTACTGCTGTCTGTGCAATTTACTCCGCGCGAGTTGGCGGACTTTATTTATCTTACTTTAAAATCATTTTTCATGGTGGGGCTAAGCCATTTCTTGGTATGGCTGTAGCCTACCCCAGTATACCCTGGCGCCGCCACTGAACATAATAATAAAACAATTAAAATGTTGTATTCAGCCCTGATTAAAACAGCGGGCCCAAATCCTGGACGGGCGGGCCCAAATCCTGGATGGGCGGGCCCGGCCCCATGGGGCCCGCCCATGACGCCGGGTCTGGCTGAGTGAAACAGCGGGAAACAGAACGGCGAGGCCAGGGGTGCGCAGCTTTGAAGCTTCGCTCACACGGGACGATGACAAATCTGCAGGAGTCCCCGCTGACTCGTAGTGAGAGGCAGGTGTGTGTGTGAGTGTGTGCGTGTGTGTGTGTGCGTGTGTGTGTGTACTATACACCTCAGTGAGTCCCTGTGTGTAGTTTGTTTTCAAACCTGGAACATTAAGTGAAACCGGTATTCTGTGGATTTGGATTGACTTGGCACACATTTGTAATATTTGTAAGGCTTTGCCAACTTAAGGGGAGAATCCACTGTAAAAAACTTGAGTCTATTTTGTTGCTAAGTGGGCTATTTTCCCTGAAGCATACAGTAGATGAACCTAAAAGAGCAGCACGTGTACTGTCTGCCAAACCCAAGGAATCCTCTAAATGAGACAATTTGAACACATTTCTTGAATATGCTTCTAGAAAAGCATGAAAATCCACATCATTGTCAACTTTTTTGGAGAATACCTTAATCCTGCAAAACATTAAGTGGACAAAATAAAGGAATTCTAACTCATCACTACTAGACCCGAAGAGAAATGGGACCCTTAATAAGACCACATCATCCCCACTACAGTCTACTATAATCTGTATAAAAGAGGAAGTAATCAACATAAAAAGGCACTCTTTGGTCGCCACTATTTAGTTGTTTGAAAGCAGCACTGACATGAGAGGTTGGCACTTAGAGCTGAACATGGTATCTTTAGGAGAAGATATCATATACTTCTATACAACCTGACTTATTTTGTAACCAGTGTTGGAGATGAGAAAGAAAATCAGTTTTTAGACACTTGGCTTCACTTTCCAGACGCGGAGGTTGTCTCCTGGGGGCCACTGAAACGATTCATGCCAAACACAACATTCCTGTGTTTTTTAAACATGGCAAACACAGAGACAGTGGCTGAGAAACACATAATGAAACACAGACCCTCCACTGTTTGAACTCGGAAACGAAGCGATAACATCAAACCACTATTGTTTAAAACCAAATCTGCAAAGAGTTTAGAAACTGGTGAACACTCAGCAGTTCACACGCACTGACAGCACAGCTTTGTGGGGACTTCACCGGATCCGGCTGACATTTCTTTGTGTTTTTTTGTTTGAGCAGATTTCATCACTGACCCACAGAGAGTAGGAGGTCTTCAGAGGGTCCTGGGGGGCTTGTGAAGACGCTTGAGGCTGCGACGGAGAGGCGAGTTCACCGGACTGGATCAGATTCTGAGGCTGCGGCCAGACACAGTCGTACTCTGTCTGCATCTCCGAGTGCTTCCTCCTCTGGATGATCTGAGCAGAGAGGGAATAAAGAAGGATAGAGCTTGATTACACTTTTGCATTTTGGAGGGGTCCCTCCTTGTCGCGGGGAGGAGGTGCTGCTGTACTGACATTTATTGTTCATTATTGACATTTTTGTTTTAGCTGACTGGTTTTCTATTTATTTATTTATTTTAATTGAATTTATTTATTTTATTTATTTTATTTATTTTATTTATTTTATTTATTTTATTTATTTTATTTATTTTATTTATTTTATTTATTTTATTTATTTTATTTATTTTATTTAATTTAATTCATTAATTTATTTTATTTATTTATTTTATTTATTCTGCCTGTGTATAATAAATCCAGTTCAACAGACCCGGATATGTTTGAGTTATCTGGTTTAACTAATCCAAAACAAACGCGCTCTCGCTAAGCGGTCCTACGACGCTGGTTATCAACTCAGTAACTCAAGCCAGGGTTTAGGGGCGGAGTTAGCAACAATTGACCAATCACAAACATGGACAAGCATACTGACAGCGCAGCGTCACACTTCCTGAATGAAAAGTCAACTATAATATTAGACATATGAAGAAGTTAAACTTTAAACATCCATGACTTAAACACTTGATCCAGGATCAAAGCCACAGAGCTGCACCTGCAAGGTGAACACAGCTGGTAACAGAACAAGTGTTTGAATGCGTACATTAACAGGTTTATGATATCACTGCCCGTCTAAGACACGATCTGACTTTAATTACATTTGACTCGAGTGTTTCGTCAACTTAATGTGCTGCTTAAAATAATACTTCTGCATACAGTATGTGACACTGTGAGTGTTGCACGGCCAGATACGGCTCAGCTGACTCAGATAAGGAAATGTATGATACATTATGACGGACACATCGACGTCTGCACTCAGTGCCGCGGACTGTACGTAATGTTACTCTGATCGGGTTACTTATGTTGTGGCAGATATTTAAGTAAGGTTTCTTAACGCTAATGTTATAATAGTCAGATTGCTCTGAAGATGGAGGTGATATTCTATTAATGTTCACGTTCACACAGTCGGTGATTTTTGCCGGCCGTCTTTCCTGCAACGGCAGCTTTTCTGTATTTCCTTTCTCCTGTAATATGACTTGATCGCTTTAAACTCCGCACACTTAGCTCTGATTGGTCAGCAGGCGGTGCTTTCACTGAGTTGATCTCTTAGCCTGCAACCTAACCTGCTCCGGGGCAGGTTAGCCGCACAGCATAAGTTACCATGGAGATCTAGCCCGGTAAAAAGAGAACCAGCTTCGTAGGACCGGAAACCCAGAGTTTTCCTTGAAGTTAGCCGCTAAGAGAACATCCTGCTTCGTAGTACAGGCCTCTGGAGTTGAGCAGTATTTACTTTGTTACTCTATCTATTTTTCTATAAAGTGAAGATCTGTTTACCTACTTTTGATTCATGCTCTGATAGAATAACTGTATGCTGTTGAAAAAACCCAATAAACAAAGTAAAGGAAAAAAAGAAGAATAGAGCAAATGTTATCAAGCCTTTTATTAAAAACAGATATATGTATTATGCGAGGTATACAAAACGTGAAAGAGGTCAGACTGAGAGCTGCAAGGTTTGCAAGCACGCTGCAAGCTTAACTCAAATAAGAAATTATAATAATTGCAACTCTGAAAATGCTAATTAAATCCCATTATAGCTTATTACATTTGCACAAAGGAATGAATAATTTTCTATAATAAAACTTTAAAACCAATATCCAGTTTCCATTTAAACTTTCTTTTAATGTAACACACCAACTGCCTTACAGTTCAGATATTGGACAAATGTTACTTAAAGCAGGACGCAATCAAACTACTGTAACTCTACACTTACTAAAGTCAGGCTAACCTTTGCTAAAGTCGTTCTGTGATCACAATTTCAGAAGAAGAAATAACTTGAATGACTGTGTTCCCGTGCTATTTCTCTTACAAAATGTCATGTCAAAGAAAGTGAAGACCAAGGAGAGACCTAGCTTAGTGTATTTAATTTTATATTGTGCATTTACATTTGAAAAAGGCGTACTACACTTCGACACAGAAAGGGAAATTAAAACTTTCCTCAACGTACTTTTTGTACGATAGTTGTGGCGAGTTCCTCTACGAGTTCCTCTTTGTGGTCCTGCAGATATCGAGCCTCATTCTGCTTCTCCTGCACACAGAGAGAGGGTGACTGATTAAAAGGGGAAGGGGAGAGACAGGGGGAGAAAGGGAGGAAGGAGAGAGAGTGACGCAGTGATTCCTCACCAAGCTGTCACTGAACTCCTCCGCCTTAGCGATGGCTTCCTCTATCGCCTCCTCAGCGACACGCAGGGCGACTGTGAGCGTCTCGGCCATACTGTGTCCTGAAACACACACACACACACACACACACACACACACACACACACACACACACACACACACACACACACACACACACACACACACACACACACACACACACACACACACACACACACACACACACACACACACACACACACACACACACACACACACACACACACACACACACACACACACACCTGAGATATTGCACCTGTGAACTAAGCGTGGTATGCAACTAGGTACATTTACTCAAGCACTGTACTAAAGTACCAGTTTGAGGTAAAAACTGTTTATCCTAATTGTTAGCATTTTCAAATACTTCAATAACGCATTAATATTTATAGTCCAATTATGTATATATGATTCTGAAATGAGCCATTCTGCATAATTAGTACTTTTACTATAGTCTATTTTGATGCTTCTGAATGAAGGACTTTAACAAAGGAACTACCTCCGCCTTTAACTCCCACTGTGATCAAACAGTTAACCACAGCTGTATTACAGCCCCTCTCGTGGGTCACAAGATGAATGGATATTAAAGAACAATATTTTGCACAGACTTTAATTAATTAATTGAACACTCCTGCTGGACTAAAAACATATTTAAGTGAATACATCTGAGCATTTCAGAGGGAAACCCACTATTTGGTGAACATATTCACGAGTATTAGATGGTTTTGTTCTTAAAGGTTGTTCTTAAAGGTGGGGTAGGTCATTTTGGAGAAACCAGCTTGAGTGCGCTAGAATTTGAAAATACACAACCGGAAAAAATCTGCCACTTCCTCACAGAGCCCCTCCTCCAACACACACGAACGCGCACATGACCAATGAGGGCACGAGATGAGTTTGTGCCCAGATGGAAGGCTGACAGGCAGGTAGGCCATCCAGTTACTTTAGCCGGCTCAGATGATTGGTCGTGCTTTTTACAGCGCCACGGCTTCAACAGATGAAATGTTGTTATGGATTTATTGTCAAATCACTTCAGATATTCATTGCTATCGGGATGTTAAGAGCATTCCATGGAATATAACAACAAGTGTTTCTCGAGCCGGTTTCTCAAACTTACCTACCCCACCTTTAAGTCGCGATATTTCAACAAATGTTACTCTTAGTTTAACTGAAATTAGAATGTGTTTATCTCTTTAGATGATTGCACAAAACATGTTTAATAGAAAACATTTCAACATACTATTACTGGCCATTTGAACACTGCAGTTAAAGTCTACTGCAGTTAAAGTCTCCACATCTCCACTGCAGAGTGAAAACCCACCAGTTTCCACTGCAGCTCGGCCAATTTAAACAATCATTATGAATAAAAACCTCATCTCTCTTCTCTGCGTAGCACTTAGGAAGTTTGGGCTTGTTAAAAACTAATGCACTCGTGGGATTCTTGCTTTTCTGAGTTTGCATCTTAATGGTTGAATGCACTTGCTGTGGATAAAAGCATCCACTAAATGTAATTATAATATTATGTAATAAAAACACACGGATCTCACGGCTTCTCATGCGCTAAACTGCAGATCTGGATCATTGCATAAACTCCTCTTGTTACTGGGAGACAGGTGAAATTAGCTTTATCATTAAATGGGGTTATTAGTGCATTGACCGGCATGTGAGACTAAACGTCTGTAGGAGGTTTTAGTTTTATCTGTGCGTGTGTGTGCATGTCATTCTCGACAGCGGTTTTAAGTGTATCTGTGGATTTATGTGTGTGTGTGCATTTCATTCTCGACAGCGGATTTATGTGTGTGTGTGCATTTCATTCTCGACAGCGGATTTATGTGTGTGTGTGCGTATGAATTTTGTATGTGTTTCAATTCACTTTGTAGCATTGATGGGACACACACCCCTCTGCAGAATGCTCTCCAACAATTAATGAGCAATAACTATAAAAGCTTACCCGTTCTAAGGGACGCATGGACAGCAATGTTGCTCCTAACGCAGACGAGAATCAGCTATAAACTGTTAATTATAATGGCGTCTGAATTACACATCTCTCACCTTCGCTCTGTTTGTAGAAGGCGGAGTCGCTGCCATAGACGCTGCCATCGTTGTCGTTGCTTCCCTCGTGAGCGCTGCTTTCTAAAGAAGCGGAGAGAGAGAATGACGAACCCAGTGTTCAGATGAAAGCCTTCGAACTGACGCCTGTCACAGAAATGCAAAAATATCCCGCTCGTATCATAACATCTCATAATGTAGCTGCGCACTGTTGACACATTAAAAGTAGGTTACAGAGCGCACAGTGTCTCTAAACTCCTCATTGTGATCCTGTCAATGTAGTCCCATCTCCTTTTTGTCATCTAGCGAATCGTTGTGTGTCTTCTACGCGGCCCCTATTGAACACACACAAAGAAACATGACATTTAAAAAGAAACATGCATTTCAAACTAATGACACTTGAGCATCACCATGCTTCCTCATTCAGGTCTCTACAGTGCTGTATTTGTTGTGTAAGTATCTTTTAAAAACTTATTCCAACATCTAGAGTAAACCAAAATGGAAAATACGTGATTATAATCCTCTCACAGCTCCACTTAAAGAGCAGTGAGGGCCCAGAGAAGGTGTAGTGGTTTCAACATCCCGCCTTCAAAACCACACACCCTCCCTCAGGGGCCCATTAACTCGTGTTAGACATTTCTCCTGAGGTTTGCATTCAGCCTTTTCATCTGCAGAAATGAAGAGATTTGGACATGCAGGTTATTAGAGAGACAAACTGTCAGAGAGTGCACGAGAGGTGTTAGTCTGACGGACCGCGATCCGGGTACGTTTCCCTCCCACCCCCGACCACAGATCCTCCAGACAGATCCGGACCATAATAACAATTAGCTTATATTTTAAGCCTAGTCACCATTGTAAAACTTCGGGAGCGACTGTGGGAATTTAACCAGGCAAAGAGAGTGGCTGATTAAGTGTGATAAAGTTCCCCCCCCCAAACTAAAACCTAGACAGAGTCGGTCTGGCGTCTCAAAATCAGTTTAATTAGCCCAAACACATTCAACACCTCCAACAGAAGTACAGACACAAATTATAAGTAATTCTCCGGCAATGTTCAATTTAGAATAATAATAATAACACATTACATTTAGAAAGCGCTTTTCCTGGTGCTCAAAGCGCTTGAGTCCTTTCTGTGTGTGTGTGTGTGTGTGTGTGTGTGTGTGTGTGTGTGTGCTCACAATCAAGAAGAATGCAGTCTTCTTGATATGGCTGAATAATCCCAATGAAAGAATACATAATAAATCCAAAGTCACTCCACACAAAGGTAAACTGGCTCCAGATCCACCATCCAGCTCATTTCCATCCAGCAAGCAGAGCCAAAACCAAACCTTTCCAAAACACAGGCCCGGATCCAAAACTGCTGACAAAACAAAACAAAACTCCACGACTCCTGTCCATGGCTGGTAACTTCTCCTCTGTTCCTGTTTCTGTCCTGTTGGGCCGGTTTCAGTTCTGGATGAATGCACAGAGACAGACGAATACTTGTGGCGGTTTGGTGCAAAAGTCTGCCTTCAAGGAGCCAGAGCCACTCAGCGATCTGTGCCATAGCTCACTGACATCACAGCTGAACACACAGCGATCATTGATGTTGCCATTGGATGCATTCTTGGCCTCTCCCACAAGCATATGTCTTATAAAAAAAGCATATAAAGCAATAAACGTAATGGAATCATTTCAGAAGAGGCCAACACAGGAAAATATGAAGCCAGGGAAGCAAAACACATCTAAATGCAAGAAGCTGGCATTTAATGTCCCCCCTCTGACAGCAGCAGTAACACGGCCGGCTGTCAGATGTGTTTCAGTTTGCTGCTGTTTGTCAAAGCGCTGAGACGTTATAGTGCAGAGAGCGTAAGCCAGCCATCACACACTCCTACATTTCTCCACCGTGACACGCTGTGACTCAACCAGAAAGGACTATTTTTATATTCTCCTATACATCTGAGTACATGAAGTATCTGCCCTAACAGCAGCTTGAGTCTTAAGATGTGACAAGCTCCGATTTAAAGAGTGTGTGTTTGATTTAATGCAGCCCAGCGTATCTCCGGGGGACAATCCCATGTTCCTCGGATTTATATATTGCACATAATGGGAACAGCTCTATCTAAAAAATGTAAGTGAAGTTCTACCCTTCTGCTGCTTTCAGAACAATGCTAAAACTCTACCAATTGCTTTTTAAAGTTTCCAGCGAACTCCCAGAGTGTGTTATTACCGTCATAGATTGAAGAAAGGCATTACAGTGTGCAGCGCTGTAGGAGTGTGAACGTGTGTTAACAGAACAGTGAACTGGGAGCAGACACACTCCCAGTCGCTGCTCGCTGTAACAAATCCTCACCATTACACCTCTGTTCCCGCCTGGCTGGAGCTGAGTCACTGAGGACGAGGACAATAGGGGGGACATACCTGCAGCAGCTCGACACAATGTAGACACATGCAGGAGAGCTGTCAGGGAAAGTGAGCCGCCTCACAGGAACACACACACAGGTGGGCAGAACACACACACACACACACACACACACACACACACACACACACACACACACACACACACACACACACACACCACACACACACACACACACACACACACACACACACACACACACACACACACACACACACACACACACACACACACACACACACACACACACACACACACACACACACACACACACACACACACACACACACACACACACACACACACAACACACACACACACCTCCTGAGGAATCGTGGTGATGCTCCCTCACTGTTTAACGTCAGCCTCTGTCACAACATAACGTGTGAGATATCCATAAAGTGTTGCTGTCACCTGTCAATCAAACAGATGCAGCCTGAGGGCCGCCCCTTTGTACGCAGTATTAACGCAGGGAAATGTGCTCCGTGTCTATTGAGACTAAACATGATTTAATTTGCTTCTTCATTCATTGATCAGTATATTACACCAGTATACTAACTTTAAAGTGCATTGACACCTTGCTTAAGTGTTTCTGTTTCTTTGCCATTTTCTATATTTTAGGGCAAACACACTTTTTTCATCAGATTTGCTTACCAAATAGTTTTGGCCTTCAATCATATTATAAAAACTCAAATTCCAAATTGAACATTTGATTGCTTATAACATTTTAGTTAATTGTGCACGCCGATCTGTTGTTTGAAAGCTGGTATTTCTGCACACGGTCATAAAAAGATGAGACTAACAATATTAGTATTATACTATTGTTTATTCGTTTTTTGGTGAAATATTGTTTCTTTGGTTTCAGCTGTTCATAAAGGGACAGTCTGTAATATGAAAAGGCTCGAGATGAAATGACCTGACAGTGATCACTCAGTGTGAGGACACCACGTCATTGTTGTGTTTGTAATTGTTATACTCACACCTGCTGTTCATCAACAAGCAATATCTGACACGGCAGAAATGACACAATGACTAGTGTGAAAAACAGCAATGTTTTCGGCACTTCTGCTTTGTCATCGTGTGTGTGTGTGTGTGTGTGTGTGTGTGTGTGTGGGTGTGGGTGTGTGTGTGTGTGTGTGTGTGTCTAATCCAACTTCTGTATTTCCCCTCTATGAACACTTCTCACCTTTGTCCCCCACCACTTGCCGTCCTGCCGCTCTGAGGAGTGGAGGAGGAAATCGCTCGATATTGCCATAGTAACTACACAGACGACAGCGGTGGCCTCTGTGTGTGTGTGTGTGTGTGTGTGTGTGTCTGTGTGTGTGTGTGTTGTTTCATGATTGTGTGTCTGTGTAAAAGAAGAGTGGGAGAACTGCCTGACCTCTCTGTCACAAAGTAAAAGGTACAAGTGTGTTTGGAGTAATGTACATGACACAAAGCTGGTATTGTTTTCAATCTGTGTGTGTGTGTGTGTGTGTGTCATCATGGAACTACCACTGAACCTGTTTTCAACAACTAGCATTTGTGAATCGTGAAACTTTAAATACTTTTGAGAATAGACCACTTCATGGAAAATAAATCTGTGTTTTGGTCAAAACGTTTGGAAATGGCTGAAAGTCAGTGTGGGGATTTAGTAGAGTGATAACAAGAGTCGTTACGAGAGGATATGCTGACACACAGAGGGAACTAACAGAAGACTGTATAAATAAATGAGCCAGTTAAGCTCCACTTAGATCGTACTGAAGCGCCGGCAGCAGAGACGAGGAGGAAGAGTCCAGACGGTTCTCTTTCAATTACAACCCAGCATCTGGCAGCACAGAGCATCATAAACAACGTCCTCAGAACAACGGCTGAGGAGACTGAAAGCGAGTTCACATCCAGAGCGCAAAGTAAACAAATATTTCATCGGTCTCTTTTATTTGGGAGATAAGAGCGTCGCTTTCTCGCCGAGATGATGCCAATTTAATTTAAATATGTCGTAAAATGAAAATGGGGGGCTTTCGGAAACACTCTTTTGAAAATATGAGTATCCGTAATACTGACGTCTAAGGCAGTGCTTCTCAAACTTTGTTCAGTAGTGTTCCCCCTTTGAAACATTTTCTCAGCCAAGCACCCCCTGACCGACCCCGAATATTTTTGATCGAAAAACCCTATACAAATAATTCCAATATAGTGATGTTCCCTCAGTGTGTGATGGAGTTACTCCTTCATGCATGCATTACAACAAACTAAGGATATTTTCATTTTATGCATGAAAAATAATAACATAACGAAAAAAACAGGACAGTTGTTTTTCAATTGAAGTTTAACAAACCAATGAACAAAATGATATATTATGCAAAACTATACAATACACACATTTGACATGTTTATATGAGGTGTTTTATATTTAACTTATTGTACTAATATTATTTTTGTAATCATGCATGGTATTTTTTTAATTAACTTTTTTTTAAATCTCACGTACCCCCTGCAGTACCCCAACGTACCCCTAGGGGTCCGCGTACCCCCATTTGAGCATCTAAGTGATGCACGCAGCACTTATACGTGTGTGTGGGCAGGAATGAATTGGTCGCAGGGTCAACATGACCTTTAAAGTTAATGGATGGAGGAGGAATGTGAAATGAGGGAGCAAAGTGTCTCCAGTAATTCTTACTATTTAATTTTTCCATTTTCATAATGCAGCTACTGTCACCAGCGGGCCATTGTGCCCGACTTAAAAGGAGTCTGATTGGGATAATCCTTTTAGAGCATGAACCTGGGCGAGAACAAAGCTGCAGAATAACAGCTCAAAAGGGCAGCCTGGAGAAAAAAAAATGTTCCAACGGCTGCTTCTAATGCAGAGGGAAATGCCAATGGATACCCGGTTCCACCCTCTCATCCTAATCTGATTAGAAAAAAGACAATCTCGAGGCATAAGAACTTCACTGTAGGACAAAGTCAGGTCCAGCTCCTGAAGGTTAAGATAAGACTTTATTCATCCCGAAGGAAATGGTTGTGCCAGAGATACAAAATAAAATAAACACGGCAGCATAATAGTAAAACTGTAGAGTAAAACGAGCAATTAAATATCTACAGGAAACAAAGACGGTCACATCATTAGTGTAAATATTACCAGTATTTAGTAGTGGCAGATACGTAATTGCACGTTGTCATAGCACATTATTAATAATAAAATATTGCACATGTTCTATAGCAGCGAGTGTTTTGTAATGACGGTAATGATATTGCACATAGTGTTGGTGTGGAAGTTCTCAGCTCCCTTTACTGAAGGGTGACGAGTTAAAGAGTTTGAAGGCCAGCTGACATGCAGTCGCGGCTGCACACGCTCCACACAAACAGCTGCACTTTTGTTCTTGACACCAATGTGGTCCGGACCCTGTAGTTGTTTGCTTTTTAGCGACAGCCCTGGCTCTGGGTTCCCGTTTAACATCGCGGTCTCCAATCCCTGCAGACAGAGCGCTGCACTCTGAGTCACCGGCCTTCAGCTCAGAGAAGGAGAGAAACGCTCCGACAACACAGCTCCGAGTTATTTCACAAATCTACTAAGAGAGGTGAATCAGGGGGTCCTTGTGTTTTGTTCACTCTTATTTTGGCGCGGGAGAATGACAAGGGCAGTGTTCACATTAACCTGGAACTGGCTTAGATTGATAGATAGTTGAAGGTGGAGGGAAATGTAATGTCCTCTTTTCCTTGTCTACTTTCTTGATACAGTTATACCAGTTTTCATGGAAGCATTTCTATTCATTAGGTATGCTGCCCCACATACAGTAGCGGTTAGAAAATGTCCCCACAGCTAGAAAAATGCAAATGAGAAAGGGAATCATTATCTGACCTTGGTTGGCCGACATAAAAGGGTAGTGATGCAACGAGCAACGTTAAGGTTTGGCAAAAGAGGAAGAGCTTCAGAAACACATGTATAGATTTAAGGGCAAATTATGGAGGGCAAACACTGAACACTGATCCCACTTGCAAGCTTATATTAACAGTGTATATTTGGATATATTTTATTTTATATCATTTGGGGTTTTTTCTCGCAAAAAAACGCGTATTGATGGAAACATGTCAGCAGCTCAAACGGAGACAGACAGGTCAGACTTTGACTTACAGCTGTAACACCAAAGTGAAGGTCAGAAAACCATATGATGAAGAAACACTGAAATCTAGATCCCAACTAAAAATACCGTTAAATAATTCGTAAGTAAACAACAATCTGAGCACCAATTCTGGACACATTTGTAAACTCTAGAGCAGGGGTGCCCAATACGTCGATCGCAAAGGTAGTGTGGGTAGATCATGTGGCATTTGATTGACGTACAGGTAAGCCAGTCTGAGTTGTATTGTGCCATACGGCTTCATGCAGTGACGAGGGGGCCTCACCTCCTCATCTGAAGCGCAAATGCGGCGCACTATTATGCGCTTAAGCGGCGCAATTATTGTAAGTGGGCCACAGTTTATCCGCCGTTTAGTCCACTAGCCCCCCCCGCGCTCGCGACACAGATTGGGCTGTAGGTAGATCATTTGGGCGTGGTCATTTTAAAAGTAGCTCCCAAACTGAAAGAGTGTGGGCACCCCTGCTCTAGAGCAGTGCTTCTCAAAGTGTGGTCCGCGGACCACTGTTGGTCCGTGAGCGCCCCCTAGTGGTCCGTGAGTATATTGGTACAATTTCACATTTGAAATAAATACATTTATTTAAGTTTTTCGCACTCTCGCGGGAATATCTCCGCAATGGAACGAGCTTAAGTTTCACTTTCGATTGCATGATATAGCCCAGATAAGCACCTTCATCACACATGCTGCCACTTGTTGGTACAATTTTCAGGCGATTTGTAAAAAACGATGTGTTTTTCGATATTTGTGGAGTTAGGTGGTCCGCGAGTGTTTTTTTATTGGTTAAGTGGTCCTTGGTATGAAAAAGTTTGAGAAACACTGCTCTAGAGTATTGGGTAGGGACAGAGAACTAAATGCAATTTGAGTCATTTACTGCAGCTTTTGGTAACGAATGCACACAAATCAAACCTGCAGAGCATAAAAACACAAGCGTATATGTATTGTGCATTAAATACAAAGACTAATAATGTATGTTTTTTAATCTGCATCACTGCATGCTCTGAAGCTAGTTGAGGACATCATAACTTGAAAAAGACAGACATAGAAAGCCTCAGAAACCCAACACTGCTTCTCCTCTTCTCCCCTTCACTTCTTCCTCCTGAGATATCAGCGGGTCTGAAGGTTATAACGTGTTTGAGTCGAATCTCTCGAGTCGCTGTCGTCTTATTTGATAGGTGAGAAGAGAGCGACACACACTTTGAGGGATGTGACAGCAAACACAAAAAGGCAGGAAAAAGTTATCCCTGTTTGAAATGAATGAGATTTAATTTATAAAAAGAGAGGGGGGGAATCATCCTCATTCCTGCTTTCGATACTTCACAAAGGACTCATCATGTTGAATTTCATGGAGGATGTTATGATGGTTTACCATGAAGCCAGACTTCAGTGAAAAATACACAGTGATGGAGATTTTTAAATAGCCGAGGCATTATACAAATTAAAAGGTTTAGCCAGTGTGTCGGTGCCAATATATCACGAGGGAAATAAACACAATACCTCCTGGATCAAGTGTACAGCCACATCTAAGCATAAGAGTATAGCGAGTGAGACACGTCTTCAAAGAAAACACTCTTTAAGGAAGTAAACTATTCACTAACTTGTCAAAAATATGAAGATTAGTTAAGCACGAAAACAGTAACCAGGGGAAAACTGTGAGCTCGAATGGGTCGGAGGAAATCCCTGGTTTGTTGATCAGTACGAAAAGTGTAAAAACCTGAAGTGTTGTCATCCATAAAACTACCATGTGTTGTTCTTATACTTTGATTTAGTAAAGATTCAACAAAGGAGACAGTCTAAGAAAGAAAAGTAGCAGCTGGTGGTAGCTTCAGAAATGTAGGAAAGCCTAAAGACATTACAGTCGTATCAATCTCCTAATCTAACTCAGTGAATACATTGAGTTAATGACCTCATGTTGATTTCTTCCTTGTAAACAATTATTAAATCCTAATAACGCCGATAATGTGTTCAGACATTTGCAGTGATGTTATTATTCTATAAATAAGCTTAATTTACTTTACCCTTTTACCCCAACCACACAGCAATCTAATTTCAAATCTAATTCCTAATCTTAATTTAGTGTGTTGACATGTTCAGGAAGCATTAATGCATGAGTAAACACAAGCGTTTCATTTCATGCCATACTGCAGCCAAGGCATTAATTACTAATGTAATAGTTCCTCGGATCAGTGCCTGGCATCTGCCCGTCCACTTAATGAGCTCCTCGAATTAGATTAAAAAGAAACAAGGGAAATTCAGCCGCTTTAAAGAAAGTGCAATAGATTTCCAGATATTTTAAATCCATGGTCACAGACACTAAGGAAATAATGTGCTTTTACTTCAAAACATTAACTTAAACATTGAGTTACTACAGTATGCAGATTCAGATTACACCTATCTGAGTAGAAGCTACACAGCACTACATAAAGACATCCAATTAACTCCACCTTTACATATCATTTTTTAATGGGTCATATTGAGTAGTAAATGTATATTTTTAAGCTTTATACATATTCTTTAGTAAGATTTTGAATGCAGGATCTCTACACTGTGGTATTTCTACTTATTAAAGTACAAGATCTTGGCATGGGAACCGAAGGGTCGCTGGTTCAAGTCCCGATTAGACAAAGAGTAAGCAGTGGGTACTGGAGTACTTTTTTAAGGGAGACCTGCTCAAGTAGATTCCACATGAAACATAAACACATAAACAGAACAACAAAAAGGACATCTTACAGCATCATTACAGGGATTACAATTTACATAACTATCCACATGAGCAGGTACCAACAGCTTCCGATTGAGCAGCATCCAACCGAGCTTTAAAAACATTTAGTGGCACCAGATTGCTCAGTTTCCATTCCAATTGCAGACTATTCCAAGACAGAGGAGCTGCGCATCTAAATGCTATCTTCCCTAAGACAGTCCTAGCAGTTGGCACATTTAATAAAACCACAGCATGCGATCTCAGGCAGTAGCCACGTACAATTCTCCGTGAGATCAGGGAACAGATGTAGGATGGAAGTTTCCCTAACATGGCTTTGTATATAAAAATTTACCAGTGACTGAGCCTCCGTACAGTTAGTGAAGCAAACCAGCCCTTGCATACAGGGTACAGTGATGGGTTAATGCTTTACAGTTAGTCACAAATCTCAGTGCAGCATCTAACTGGTTGAATCTCTGTCTCCTCTCGGACACATAGTCCCCTGGCGGAGGGTTATCAGTAACACAGCCGCATCACTGCCTGGTAGCGCAGATGTTTGACAGGAAAGTACAAATGTCTCTGTGTTGTGGGTCTGAAGGTCACTCTCTCTCTCTGGGGAACGTCATGGATGCAAAACGGCCACATCTCCCTCACTGCTGTCATATCAGCCGCCGCTTCACACGCCGACAGAATTCATTTCTCAAGCATCGGCGCCACGTGATAATAAAACACGGAACTTTACTAGCACGCGTATTAGAGGCCGCCTATATTCCACATATGGAAATGTTTGACATTCCTGCGGCTGCTGTTCCTGCATGAGGTGTTAAGACTCTGGCAGAGCAGCGTGATCAAATATCAAAGCTCTTTTGTTGGCGCTCAGTAGACTAAGTGATGATGATGATGATGCAACATTAGTTTGTTAATGAGCAACATCTTTATCTCATTTATTTTGCATCCCAATCTACAGCTGATTCACTTCCTTCAGTGAAATCTCATTATCAGTTCATTTAAAAGCAGGAGACGTTCCTGATCTAATCACGCTAATCTGTTGCCATTATACGCTTGTTGAAACACTCGAGAGAAGAGCTTTAAAAGGGCATTTTCATCCAAACACATTTAAATTCAATCTTGTTTTGACAGCTCCAATATCGGCGTCTTTTACATTTTCTCGCTTTCATTTCAATCTGATGTAGGCACACACACACACACACACACACACACACACACACACCAGTTGGCCAGTTAGCGGGTGCTACGATGCGAGCATTTAAGAATTGGAAGAGTTTTAATCTGCTCATGTGAGCCGAGAGAGACCAGCAGAGAATAATCCTCCGTCCTCCATCCAGTGATGTAAGAGAGAGGAGGAGAGAAGAGAGGAGAGGAGAGGAGAGGAGGGAGAGAGGAGAGGAGATGAGAGGAAGAGAGAGGAGAGGAGGGGAGAGAGGAGAGGAGAGAGAGAAGAGAGGAGATGAGAGGAAGAGAGGAAGAGAGGAGAGGAGAGGAGGGGAGGAGGAGAGGAGAGGAGAGGAGAGAGGGAGAGGAGGGGAGAGGAGATGAGAGGAAGAGAGAGGAGAGGAGGGGAGGGGAGGGGAGGGGAGAGGAGAGGAGGAGAGGAGATGAGAGGAAGAGAGAAGAGAGAAGAGAGGAGGAGAGGAGAAGAGGGGAGGGGAGAGGAGAGGAGGAGAGGAGAGGAGAGGAGGAGAGGAGAGGAGAGGAGGAGAGGAGAGAGGAAATAAATAAGGAAATTAAATGCAATGAAAGGAAAGGAATAAGAAAAGGGAAGGAAAAATAATTGGGTAAGGAGAAGAGAGTACAAGAAAGGAAAGGAAATGACAGGAGGACAAGTGAGGACAGGTGAGGAGAGGAGACAAGAGGACATCAGGAATATGGATGATTGATGGAGAGATGCGTGTCCACTCACACACCAGAGATGACGCTACCATCAAGTTAGTAAAGTTAAGTAAAATACTTTTCTAAAATGTCAATAAACTATTAAACAATAAACTAAGCTAGTATTGCATTTGTATCCCTTTAGTTTCGTCTCCCTTGTTGCAGGATATGACTAACACAGTTACGCTTTTAAAAACAACGAAGCATTAAACCTTTCAAAAGCCCAGAAATATGTTGGATCTGAATCACGGGGCGGACACACACACTATTTTAATAATGGAAAGGTCTGCACCCTAGGGACAAAACGGATGTGAACCAACAAATCATGGTATTAGACTAAAGCCTCTTTCTGACCAACATACTTTCAGATTCCCAGCGAGCAGCTTGTTATATTTAAATGCATTGTTTTACTTTGTGGTTCTTCTCGTCTTTAAAACAGGCCTACATACGTATACATTACAGATGAAATAAACATCCATTGTGTCCCTCAACATGCCCTCATTCTAACCTGATCCACTCCAGCCCAAAGTCTGGTCTTGATTGATCCCCTCTGCATCTTTTTAATCCCATGTATTTAAATAATGCCTTGTATCCCGCGACAGAAGCAGACCGATCAAGTTGCAGCCGGGTCAAAACAATGTTATCTGGAGCAGGATCAAAGCTGCATGGCGCAGGAACAACTCCCAGAGGACGCAAAGTGGCCTGAGCCCCGCGGGGATTACCATGCAGGACGAGAAGGAGCCTGTCACTATCACTGACTCCAGTTCAAACACAAGAGCATTTGCAAAATCAATCTGCAGCCGTGGAGTAAAGGGGGTTTCCGCATCAAATATACAGGGGTAAATAAAAGTGCTTAACCCGGGACGCGTGTGTTTGAAAAGCTTTGTGTCTACATACATCACGTGAGCCTGACCGTGTTTCCTCCAAATGTCCACGTAACGCCTCAAACCAGCATTTATGAAAACGTGACATTGCACTGAGACACAAGGCTGCTCTGCAATCAGAATTATTCAAATGAGATTGATTAAAAGATAACAAACAAACAGCAAACGCTTGGCAACGTAACAAAGGTCTGATTAGAAAGTGAGCGAGTTACCGGGCAGATCGGAGAGCGCTCCTCTCTCGATGATGTGCTTCCTGTACAGAGTCTTCAGAACCTTGGCGCTGCCGAACCTCTTGAAGCGACTCTTCACGTTGTTATAATACCATTCGAGAGACTGTGTCCTCAAAACCCTGCCGACAAGGAGGGAGGAGGGAAGAAAGAAAACAAGATATTAAGTCAAAAAGAACAGATGGCAACGGATCCGGCAGCAAGCAGATTTGATTATAATTACAGCAGGATTATACGTTTGAGTTCAAGCCAAGACAAATCAATTAAGATCGGAGTGTTTTATTGAGTTAATTAGAGGAAGATAATCAGACCTTACCAATCAATCAAAGAAAAGGATTTATTGCGGATGAATGAGGAATGAATTATCTTTTTCAATCGTTCCTCTCTCTGTTGAGGCTGCTTTGAAAATGGGATTTCTTTAATTGAATTGTTTTTAAAGTATTTTTTGTTTTAGGATGTAACGTCATATACATATATAATCAGCACTCCCTCCTGCTCTGATTTCTCACACACATACAGTACGTGAAGCCAAACAAACACTAGTTCATTACATATTATTCATCACCATCACCAAAAAGTGTTAGTCTTTCAGAAAGTACCCATGTTGCTAAAGGAAGTCCCTCGGTGCTATTGACCTCTTATACATAAGAAACAAATCAATCAGCTGTTGTTCATTGTCAGTCAATCCTTCATGCATGTTGATGCTGCTGTTCAACAGTGAGACTAGTGAGGCCGCTAATGAAAGCATCCTGAGTGTCCCCGAGGCTGCTACATCCCTCCTTCCTAACCTCCTTTCCTCTTTCACAGTGGATTTATGATCCTATCCAGCTCAATGGGCCTCTGCTCTTTAATTGCATGCCTCGGGTCAACGTAGCCCCTCTAATGGTGCCCGCCAAGCTCCAGTGACGAGGGGGAACTCTTTATCTGCCTCTGGGCCCGGAGAGGAAGGCGAAGACTTGTATCTGGAAGAGCAACATAGCGTCCTGTTAGCATCATGTGAAGGAGAAATACAAATCGGTTCCTTCTGGATCTGCTGTTAAGTACACTAGGACCAGAGTCTGTGGTGTCTGCAGCTCTCCATGCATGGTTCCACTTCGAAGTATACTTAAGGTTTTAAAGAAAGTCCTTTTTTAACGTAACAAGTAGACTTGGAAATAGGTTCCGCATCCTCCGCTCGAGCTCCACCAGGCTGAGGAACAGCTTCTTCCACCAGGCGGTCAGGATGCTGAACAACCTTCCCTCATCCAGCACCAGTCACTTGTCTACCCATCTCCGCTGCTACTGCACTGAAACTGTACTTTAAACATCATTTGCACTAAAGAATACTTGCATTAATGTCAATTCATGTTCTGTGGATTGTGTTTTACAAATGTATTATTAACTAGTACTTATTACTACTATTAGTTAGTCTTATACCCCATTTATCTAGGCCCTTTTTGTATCTTGTTTTATGTATGTCACACTGTGGGACTGAGAGAAACGGTATTTCAAGATGTCTGTATGTATAACATGTAGAAATTGACAATAAAGCTGACTTTGACTTGACTTAAAGTGTGCAGCTAAATTAAGAAAGATCAGAGGTTGGAGATTAATCTTTGAACTTTAACTTCAGTAAAAGTAGTAATACCACAGTGTAGAAATATAAGTAAAATCCATGGCCATTTTCAGAATAATCCCAAATCAGTTGTACTTACTTTGGTAATTCTACCATCGTAATCCATAAAATAACGTCATAAGTAATTTTATAAAATGTATTTATAATATCAACCTGCAATGTAACTAGTAGCTAATCTTAGTAAAAAGTACAATATATTCTTCCAATTTAGAGTAGAAGTATGAAGAAGCATATAATACCTTAAAAATGTACTTAAGTATTGAGTATTTAAGTAACTTTACTGAGTTGCTTTCCACCAATGAGAACAAATTGTCTATTAAAGTCCTTCCAAACTTTAAAATGCCAACTATGTCTCTAACTACAGCCCAAAGCACGACATGGAGAAATGCAATCATGGCAAGATATGATATACCAGTAGGAGTTCGCTGAAAAACAAGTATTTACAGTACACATAAAGTATCCTTACAGGACAATACATGTCCCCAAAACATTTATTTTAGCATATTTGACCATGCACATATGTCTGGGCTGCACAGTGGTTCAGTGCGCGCTCTGCCTGTCACTCACGTTTGCCACTAAATGAGATGATAAGTGAATTCAAACTCCAGCTCTCTGGCATGCCAGCTGCACACACACTTTGAGAGAGAGAGAAAGCGGAGGGATTTAGGGGCAGTGGGAGAGGCATCTAGATGAATGCAGCGTGACATGGCTTCCCCAGAGCGAAGGGATCCAAAAAAGATATGAAGAAGAAGAAGGGAGTGGATAAGCAGGGGCTTTCAGGCAGGAGCCGTGTCGGAAGCACGCTTCATAATTAGGGAGATTCCCCGATGCTCGGCGTGAATAAGAGAGAGGGATTCCTGGTCAGAGGAACCTCCTTTATCACCCTCTCCTCTTCAGCCCTTTTGCCCTCTACACTTCACAGGATCGATTTGCACATTTAAATGAGGACTAAATAAAACATATGGATGAATATGTAGAAGTGCGATAAAAAGAGTATATCTGGCTTTGCTGAGTCTCCACTTCCCCTGGCAGAGGGACCATTACCATAATTGACTTTCTGAGCTTCTAATGAATTGGTTCAGCTTGTGTTGCAGCAGAGAGGAGAAGAAAGAGAGGGGGGGGGGGGGGGGGGGGGTTACTTCAACAGAAGATCAAATAAGTCTTCTGAAGACTTGCAGAGTGACTGCTCTTGTT